>JANHFX010007654.1:9968-22560 GCA_027560015.1 Chloroceryle amazona | reverse complement strand
TGAATTAAAAGGTACAGTTCAAAAATCTCCTAGAAACCCATTAGCTGCAGATCACACAGCAACTTCATCAGTAACTTCTGCATGAAATAAATATTTCAGCTTATTGGTTGGTTGGTTGTTTTGTTTGAGTTTTGCTGGGGGGGTGGGGCTGTTCAGTTGTTCTTTAGTTGTTTTTTTTTATGTTAGTTAGACCTTCCAAAGCAACCATTTCTGCAGAGAGGGGCAGAACAAGAAGGGAAAGGAGAGGGAGGTTGCTGTTGCCACAGAAGTGGGTACCACTGTAAGCAGCAGCCATTGTTCCACACACCTCCAAATACATGTGATGTTATCAGCACAAACTGCAGTAGCAAGCCTGGCTCCAGGCTAAGCAGGGCATGCTGGAGGAGTCTAAAAATCTTCCCAAGAAATCTTCTAAACCTGGGGGATGGCAGGGAAGTAAAACAGCCCTTATGTACACACTTCCCACTTTCCTCCCAGGGTATCACAACACAAGCAATAGTGCAATAAACTGAAGTTTTATCAACTAAACAATATGATTTTCTTGAACAACCCATTCAAAAATTGCATAAAAGCATGGAAGGAGAATGCTTTCTACAATCAAGCAGCGGTTCATTGACTATTACTCTGATTTAGCCCAATTTCTGTGGTCCTCAAGTACACAAAGACTAAAGGATCATATCCAAAGCAAACTAGAAGACAATACAAGGCATCTAAGGATTCTAAACTTCAAAATACCTTGAAAAATTTTAAGTAAAACCCTGCTACTGAGGAGTTGAACACTCTTCTCATAAAGAGCAGAATCACTAAAGCTTGATCTACTTGATTTGTATCCTAGTCCCATCTTCAAATCCCCGATGCTATCTGCATTGCCCTACTGCAGAGACCCGATCTCTTTGCCATAACCTCCAACATTCCCCAAGTCCATCTTTAAAGTACCTTCAGCTCTTCCCATTCCCTTTTCTTATTACCAAACTCGAGACCACATTTCATTCTCTCAGTGGGGAGGAACTAAAAGGTTTTTCTCTTGCTTGTAAACTCATTTAGTTGCCATTAGCAAAGAGCAAACACGACCAAAAAACTCGTTTCCTAAACAAAAGAATCAACTCTTGCCATAAACAAGTACTAAAACCTTAAAAAAAAAGGACTTGTACTTTATTAGAAGTTCACTGCTTATTTTCCACTTTTAATATGACTCCTGTGGTACCAGGAGTCCTGATACCTTAAAAAAACTTCATCCACTTACATAATTTAAAGATGATACTGAGATATGTGTATATATTTTCAAAGGTTAAGACATTACTTTTATTTTCCTTTCTGATGACAGATACATGCATAACTGTAAAATTTCATGTTTTAAAATACTGATGTTTAATATGAGCTCCATATGTTTGGAATAATTGGGAAATATGGAAGTACTGAGACCCAAACATGAGTAGCATACGTTTAGTGGGTTCTATGTGCCTGAAATCTGGCATATTGGAATAACTGACAAAGTACAGTAATTAAAAAAACCCTACAGATAAAGGATCATTTACATGTCAATTAGAAGTAGACTAGAAACACCCTGTTGACATTCTATTCCTTAACTATTTGGATCTTGCCACTGTACCAATTTAAGGTACTCTTTTCAACATATGTAACTAAATGAACCTAAAAATGAGCGAAAAATAGAAATTAGGGTTCTGTGCTGCTCCTAAACACAGAAAACCCGAGTGCCTGCTCCTTGATAAACTTAACTGTGCCTTTGTGCCTGTAGCACCACTGGCCTGGGAACCCTCACATCAGCCGTACTTGTAAAACCCACCATGTTCTCCAGCTGCTTCTGACTGACATACACACACTGATACTGGTTGCACTTTATCAGGTACATTCTCCCATCCTTGTGGGAAGCGCATCATACTGGTTGCAATTCCGAACTCAAAGTAAGCATTAAATAAAAGTAAAACCTACCTTCTAAGCTAGAGAGAAAATAAAAGAACATTACCACATTGCTGACTGGGGAGAGAAGATGTACAGAGCCCCAAACTGTCTAATTCACCAATTTTTACCGGTGTGTTTCAAAAGGATTAGTTACCCAAAATTTGTCTGAAGGAACATTTCTTCAGCTTTTTTTTGTTTGGTTGGGTTTTTTGTGCTTTTTTTTCAAATGAAAATCCAGTATCTGAAAATCTCAGCAGATAAATCTCTATGGCAGCATACAGAGAAGTAATTCCGCCCCCCGCCCCACATTGGAAGCGACTACCAAGGCTGCTTGTGCAAAGAAGTGGTTTATGTCTGTCAGCCTAAATGATCGTCCAAATGCACAACTCATTACTTGCATCATTACAACATTACATATAAAGGAAAAGTAAAGGCTTGAAGTTCAACTGTAAACCACATAAATGAGATGCATATATGCACAAATCCAGCTTATTCATCCAGGAAAACATGATAAAGATGTAGTGAATGACATGATACAAATCTAGTGAATGACAGTCTGGGTCAAAGCTCCCCAAAGGAAACTGAACGTACCTCCAGATGACAGCAAGCCACTAAACAAACCTTCCATACAGGAACCCATCTACTTTATGACATCTCGTACACATATTTTATCCAAAACGGGAGAAAGCAAACATACCCTGAAGTCAAACACTCTAACTGATCCAGATACTCTTTTTTTAATTTGCACATACTTAAAGAATATGACTAATTGTGCATATCAACATGTCTTAAAGCTCTGTATGAACAGCCCTCAATATGCAATACACTCATACGCTTGCACGAGTAGAATTTTCCACGGTCTACATCTCTAAGAGCTGAAGCAGAAGAGCGCAGCATGCACCCCTTCCTGGAATACATTAAAATGAGCTTCCTGGAACACATTAAAATGAGCTTCACAACACTAAGCACCGCAACAGCTTCAGTAGTATTTTGTGTGAATTTCGGCATCACTGAAGTCTCCACGGATTTACTCTTCCAGTGCCATCTGCTGTAGAGTGAATTTAGACAGCCTAACTAGAGACACCTCTAGAAATTCTTCTGGCCGGTATTTGGGCTTGTAAATAGAGTCTCAGATATGCCAACGTACTCTGAAAGCCTGCTGGCTACGTATGCAGACATACCTAGAACACAGGGATTGCAAATGGGAGGTTAATCAGACCCAGAAACAGAATGAGATATTAACACACTGAATAACGAGGCAGAATGAAATTATGGGTTAGGAACTTGCATCACAAAATCTGCATCTTGGAGTCTTTAAAATTATGCAGGTTGACAACACACAAGACTCTGGGCAAAATCTACCAGATTACTACCCAGCAAACACCATGGTCCCCTTTGTGCTGATAAACATTATCAAAACTAAGTTTGCACACCTTATTTTGAAGAGGAACAACATGTATTAATCGTATACAACTGTGACATTATTAGCAAGAGAATTAAAGCTAAAACTTTACAGACTGCCTCTCCGATATCTGAAGAGCAGGCCACAGGACCATATATTGTTATTATGGTGGCAAGCACTGAAATATGAAAACATTTAAGTGTTTAGCTGTTTGGGGTTTTTTTAAAATAGACCAGTTTGTGCAAACTTAGTTTGAATAGTCAACATTTCAGAGTAGTTTTAGTTTCAGGCTATAAAATACATTTCAATGAGCTATAAACACCTACCTATCTCAATGCAGTGTTCACAAAAGTACAACAAAAAGTTTGATTTATATGGCCTTTATTAATTTTGTATCTTTTTCATACTTTAGGTAAGGTGCACCCATTTCATGACACAAATACTCTAAACAATGCTGCCAGAATACACTACTACAAAAATAAAACAGCATTAACTTCTAAGAGTTGGGACAGAAAACATCATACTGGAAACATGACAAAATAAAACTCATAATTGAACAAAGACTTGCCTTAAAAAAAGTTTAATAATGGTACCATTACAAAAATGGCTTGGAACTATTAATTGTTGCTGCTTCAGATAACTTACATTTTCATAAAATAAATGTTAATCTGCTTATTTATTTTCATAAAGTGAAACAGTGGACTGAATTCCATTTTTTTTTTGAACCCACAGCTGCATTATCCCTGAAAAGTCTGGCTATCCATTAGAAATTAGAACCTTTATTCTTATACTAAAACACAGTAAAACTTACATCATTTACAGCTTCAACTTACTGCATTTTTAACATAATTATTTATATTAAGAAAATAACTAAAAATACCTTGAAAGTGAAAAAAAGTTTCTGCATTCCTGGGGCATGGCAAGCACCAGGTTTTCATTACAGTCAGATAATGAAGCCCAGGCTAATTATCTGCAGAAGTATGAGGTGTCATTTTCCTGCTGCCCCTAAACTCTCCCTGAAATATATTCATGCATTACTTGGGTGATCCAAATTCAGCATCTCAAGGTAACACAGACTTCATTTAAGTGCTATAATTTGGAAATTCCTAAGTCTTTAAAAGTATTCCACGGTTCCTAAATATTTAGGTAAATTACTAAGAAGTTGTTCTCCATACCTGTTCCCATTGATTTTACTTCAATAATGAAATTTATATCACTGGAATTTACTTCTTCAACCACTAACAGAGAATACAGACTCGAGAGATTTCCTGCTCTATACTTGTAGTTTCAGTCCATATGAGTACAGAAACGACACATGAAATGGTCATTAAGAGATTAAATATCTATTTCAAACACCATCATCTTTTGATAGAACATATACACTACATGGCAGCTTTCAGCTTCCTCACTATACATGCACACCGATGATTGTGAGGTTTTCCCCCTCCCTGAGCTTCAAGTAAATTCCTACAGTGTACTACTCTTTAGATTACTTCGTTTAAAGCCTCTTCATACTAAATTGCATTATATACTCTTATAGCTTGAAAACAACAGAAAAGGTAACCGGTTTTAGTAGTGGCTTGCTTGCTACCAGATGAACACTTTTAATATTTGCTCTAAAAGCCCATTCTCTCTTATGTACCTGCTTTTCTAGTGAGTGTGGAGAAGCTCAGATGCTCATATGAAATTGGAACAGGTAAAAAACAGAAGAGAAGTTCATCCGACAGCACTTCGTACTCAGAACAATTCAAGAGTTCTTAAAGCCTCCTATTTTTAAGCAAACTAATCAAAGACCTGAACACTGAGGAGATGTTATTCACCACAGATTTAAACTTCTAACCTCGAAGATTTGAACAGCTGAGGAAAGTACTGTCAGCTTCTCTAAAAGACAATATAATTTAATAGGTATTACACAGATTACAATTTAAAACAAACTAAAAAACTTAATCCCAACATGTTATTTTTTTTATTCCCCCCTCCCCTCCTTTTACAAAGCTTAATGGGAAAACAGTCAGTCCATGGGCACTAACGTTCTGACAACATACAGAGTAACACTAATCACTATTAGCAACCCTTAGCAGAGAAGGCACACTTTCGGTGAGAAGTAGAAAAATAGGCTAAAATAATAATGAAAAATTGACACAAGGGGATTTCTTTTCAGCAGTGGTACTGGAACTAACTGTGTGCAAACCCAGGAACAGAACCACTGGACAGGTCTGAATATCTTGACTGCTGCCTCTGGTCTGCTGTTGAAAAAGGATGACCCTTAACATCTGGATTTCTCTGACTTGCTGCTTTTTTTTTTTTCCCCTTCTTCTTCTTTAACACTACTTAATCCATGGCTGCTTGCAGTAAGTCCTGCTCTTCTTTCCCATATTTGGTTGCAGGACAGAATATTTCTATCTGATTGGTAGTTTTCCTCTGGAGAGTAATGGAAGAGTGTTAAATGGCATCTCTGTATTTCACTTCATCTGTGTATTTACACTCTTGTAACAACAATCTCTAAGTAGCCCAGACCAGTTACTAACACTAACAGTCCTCACCCAAGGTTACACCTCCGTCACACAAGGATGGCTAACTGGGATGCATGTCTGCTCCTGAGCTACCATAGGCACACCAACCTGGTATATTAAACTGAGGTCAGCACCCGTTGGTATCAGCTGATATCAGGTCAAGGACACACACAGCATCATGACAACAGTGCTGCTGTTGGAGCAGGAAACTCTGGGGGAGATGGGTGGATGACAGCCAGACCAGTAACCACTTCAGTCACTCCTGCTATGTCTCTAACCAGCTGGGAATCAATACTCAAACAGGGAATAAAGCAGACTGTACTTTTTATAGCACAACTACCACCTTTCATCACCTTCTTTTATGCAGACATCTGATAAAGTAGACTGCTAACAAAATTTATCAAGCATGCTGAAAAACTACAGGAAAAAGGAAAGTCACAACTTGGCTCCAGGATCTTGATGAACTAACAGCAAAGTGAAAACGAGCAAACAGAAATAACCCATGAGATCAATATATACCAAGTCATTAAAAAATGAAACAATTTTGCTGAATCAGAGAGCAGTCCCTAATGAAACCTGGTGTCCACGTGCATGTTTTTTATTTCAGGACATTGCATCCATTGAGTGTAAATAAAACTTTTCTTTTTCATGCAGCTGTGCAGAAGCAGATGAAGAATGAGAATAATGCTCAGTCAGGCTCAGTTTTCATTTCTTGCTATTTTACACGAGTGCAGCAGCCAGCCTTGCAGCAGGCTGTCAGCAAAAAATTAAGTTTAGCTTCATAAGCAAAGATTAGATTTCCTGGGAGATGATGTATGAGAATTCTTTTCCGAGTAAGGGTCCACCCCACTTCTCCATCCTGACAGAAGGTGGATACACTGAAATGTTTCTCCTCAGTTGTAAGGTTTGGTGATGCCCTCAGCATGATATCAAGGACTTTACGCTTATCTAATTTTTATTTATGCAATCTTCTTAAACCTTAATACAGTTCTGTTAAGAGTCCAAAAATTTGTAAGACTACAATGCTCTACAAACCAGCTTCTCATTTAGCAATAAGGACCAACATCGTGTTCTGTAAAAGGAGTAATTTTTAAAGCAATTTTGCTCTAAGACTCTTGTGAGGATACCTGTAGAAACTAGCATACAGTTTACAATAATAAACTGCCTTTGGCAAGGAACAGATGATGTGCTTTCTTATTTGAGAACAAAAGTGTTTGATATTAATACAGTGAAAATGAAAGGAAGGATGGGAAAGACATTCAGGGGAAAAAAAAAAAGCACATTTCTGTGCTTCTTTTTTATGAAGAAATATGCACAAATCCCTAAATCCCGGAACACGTGTTGAAAAGCACATAATCTGTGTAATTGTATAGATGCTGGCACTAAAACCCAATTCTAAATGCAGATTGTTTCTGAATCGCTACGCATTTCAAAATGTGATTTCAGAAATGCTGCCCATCCATTTAAAGCACATGCTGGAAGGACAGAAATAATAAAAATCACTTTGAGAGAGTGATCTCGTTTGTGGTCAGCAATAATCTGACTGTTCTTTTAATATTAGCGACTAAATAACATAATTGTGAGAAACAGTTTCCCAGGCGTTCCCAAAAAAGGAAAGAAAGCACTTAGCAGACATTCAACAGCTGACTATTACCACTTCATATTGACTTGTATTGATGTTGGTTTCGCTTTCAAAGTTTATGCCGGGCTCCTTCGGGCCAGTATTTCTACAGCAAGCAGAGAAACACTGTCGCTGTACATGCAACTTCCAAAACATGACAGAAACCAGCTGAAAAGGGCCTGCTGCCGACAGATATTTTGATGAGGAAACATGAAGCAGGTACAGTACATGACCTTTCCTATAGTGCTATCTGAACAGACATCTCAGGCAAAACCTCCACCACCGACCAACCCCGCAGTACACAGGCCATGTACAGAAATGCATCAGTGCCTGTCTCCAAGCAGGAAAATAATGCTAGAACAGAAAGGAAGACACAGTGAGGGGAAGGGACAAGAAAGTACCAAGACAGTATTACTGCTAATTATCATTATGTTTACTTAAAATGCAACATGGGATACTCTCTTCCTGAGGAAAAGAAAGGAAAAACTGAAGGAACACATCAGGAAAACGATAAAGTCACATTCATAGAAAAAAAAATAATCAAACTTGACTTGTGTTACGCACCTCAGTAGCCATACTATCTAGCCAACAAGTAATTTCATAGCATGCATTTGTAAAACTGGTATCTTGACCAGCAAGTTGTAAACTGCTCACCTTTCCAATTCCATTTATGGTTATCTGATAGACAACCAGAAACTATGTAACTGACCTTTGTTCCTACAAATAACATTCATCTGCTATCAAAGACATGCAAAAAAAAAAAAAGGGGGAAAAAAAACAGCACAAATAATTTCAAGGAAATAAAATTACTTTCAAAATACCCCCCCAAGAAAATCTTTGTAAAACTACCCTCAAAAACCATTTAAGAATACGCTTGTTTTCAAGCAGTAATTCAAATTTAGTTACCTCATCTATTCCACTAGCAACAAAAGAGATATTGTTGAACTCTACAAGAGAAATTTATTCCACACAGATTTGCCTGTGAGCTGAAACAAGTTTTTAAAATAAACAGACTAGTTTGATAATTCACTATACAGAAAAACAGGACTCTACTTTCCCAACATATCACAATCGTGTTCTACAATTGGAGGACCTGTGCTTGAAGTAAGATTTGTTCTTCTATTTTTCAGCTTCTCTAGAAAGCCGCAACGACCGGCAATACACTGCAGTCTTAACACTGCACTTGTACCTACCATTCTGCCTTTGAGCTCACGACTGATGATGACTGTACCTGTGCCATCAAGTTAAACTCAGCTGGGTTAGTTCCTGACTGGGGCTGAATTACCCTGTGAATTCATATGACCAGGTAGGATCTCTGAGTCTCTGCACCTATTCCTCCCCCCGCTTCTACCGTGTCATTTTCAATAACAATAAAAGCTTTCTTTCATTAGAAGATAATACTCTGTCCTCTCAATCTAAGCTAAGATGCAGCAATCCTTTATAAAGCAGTTAACCCTCTACATAAATGGAAGGATTAAGTGAACCCATTTATGGTCTGAGGGAAAAAGAGAGCACAGTTCCATGATTAAAGAGAAATAAAAGTTGAAAGATCTTTCTTACAGCATCTGTACAGCATTCACACAAGGAAAGAGATCTCCAAGCATGTTGAGGAGAAAGAAGCAGTTAATAAGGACATGCCTCAGAATCACAGAAAGGAAGGGACTGACCTCTGGTTTGGGACTTTCTCCACTAAATTATCAGAGAGAGAAATACAACGGATTTACTAAACGGATGCATCAAAGATCTCACCATTCTCCACCAGACCATACAAAAAGGTTTAACATCAACAGTACATAATACTTGCCTCATATCAAGGCATTTGTTCACATACATCTCAAAGATTCAATAAGTTTCAAGCCTGCAGAGACTCCTGCTTCCATGGCTTTGTTTTTTTTATGCACATTAATTCAGTTGGTATCTTTAATTTCTAATAGTGGAAAATTCTGACAAAATGCAAACACCCACAACTGACATTATCCTTATTCCCCAGGTGTGCAACATGAAAGAAAACTCATTTTTGCGAATCTCATAGATTTTGTTCATTCATTTATTAAGGATAATGTCAATTTCTAAAGCAATAATCAATTATTTTACTGCAAACGTGCACCATTAACACAAATACAACACGCCTGTACTACGAACATACGTGCACCCATTGGGTATAACACATTGAAAAGAATGAGATATTCAGTGAAACCTGAAGTACCTGGGATGAAAAGGCATTTGCTATATTTAAATAATAATTACTTTCAGTCAATCAAGGATGTTCCAATCCTAGAAATAACAACAACATAAAATGCTCTAATATAGTACATTAGATATAGTGCAGGCAACTAAAGAAAACAAGTTCCCTACTCACTTCACTAAAGTTCAGAGTTAAATCCACATTCAAAGACTACAGCTTGTTTTAGCATTTCTTCTGACAGAAACAAAGCTCAACCAGGCAGGGCTCCTTCCCTCTGTACGCCCTGCAGTCCCTTTAGGGCTGCCCAACGAAGTTTTATCAAATAAGCTGCTCCCTCTCAACCACAGCAGAAAGTCATATATTCTTCTATATTAAAAGACACAAGGCACAGACATTTCTCCATTTTCTGTGGAGCTCAAAAGTATCTTGAAAGCCAAGGAAGAAAGTGGAATGAAACAACCCAATGCTTAACAGAACTGTTTCATTGTAACTGAAAAAAACGTTTCCCACTTATAGTCAATAGAAGCAAAAGTGGTTTGTTACTGTGATCTGTTTCTAACAGGTAATCAGAAATTAAAAAGTATCACTTAAGTGATACTTTTTATATCACTGTGGTAAGAAATCACTAGCAGAAAAAGCTATTAAAACTTTAAAACATTTTCATATTAACTCAAAATTTGAATCTTCATTCCTGAAGTGATAAATTCCACTAGCAATTTTACTTTCTTGAAAATTTAAAGCATAGTCACAAAAATAACCATAGACAACTCCTATGAGAGAGTGAAATCTTTTGTGTTTTCCTTTTGAACAACAGTATACCGAGAAAAACAATTTTCCATCTTTTATCTGAACTATTTATGTAGGAAACATAGTAGACAATTTCATTAAGGTTCAAAGTTCAAGAACTCAGAGGTTGAGAAAAGCCAGAAGAGCTGCCTAAGCAGCAATTCTCTTTCTTGCATCACATACAGGACAAAGATGTTTACATTAATTTTACTCTCCACCACCGTTTAAAATGTATGGACCTATCATTTACCCACAG
The DNA here is from genome assembly GCA_027560015.1 of Chloroceryle amazona. NCBI lineage: Eukaryota > Metazoa > Chordata > Aves > Coraciiformes > Cerylidae > Chloroceryle > Chloroceryle amazona. The sequence continues at coordinate 11,877 of JANHFX010007654.1, read as the reverse complement.
CATACTAATTAAACTCCAAATTCTAGAGCTCACAGAGAGAATTATTGTCTTCATTAAAAAAATGTTTGCTGTCTCTGTTTCAGACATTTAAATGTTAATGCACAGGCATTCAATGCTCTGTTCACCACGTCAACAGACAGGACACCCAGAGCTCAATTTCCACATTTTAGCTGGATTCATAAGATGAATAATATGCACATTCTGGTCAAATTCCAGTCATTTAATTCTGAAATCTGAATTTTTGTAATGTGGAGTTACGAGGGGGAAGGGAGGTGGGCATATGACCTGTTGGGGTTTTGAGTAAATACCTACCTACTTGAATCAGGAATCTCCCCTGTTTCTCCACCAAGTGTAAGATGGCAACAGAACCAAACGAGCATGACTCGGGTAGTTGACTGCAACAGCAAACTGTCACCCACTGAAGGAGATTGGCTAAAGCTTGTCAGGGGGGTGCTGACAATGAAGGAATAAGCCAAACACCAAACTTTGTGTTTCACCATTTTGTAGAGACACACCCAAACCTTTCTATCACTGTTCTCTGTTTAGTCATGATTCAACTTCTTGACTTTCTTTATAACTTTACAATTCAGTAGATATTTTACAGAGTCTTTTCAGCCCAACTCTTTCATCTGTCAAAGCAGTAAGTGAATGAATCACCCATCCTACAGTACAAATAAGTATCAGGTAGCTGGGTGTGAGCAGAAGATCCATTGATGGTATGTATCAAAAGGAATTAAAAAGATGCAGAAAAAGAAACAACACAACAAAAAACAAAGAGCAAGACACCAAAGTTACACAGGAGGGTTAATAATAATAATAATAATAATAAAACAGCAAACCAAACGAAACCAAACAAAAAAAGCAACCAACCAATTCTTACCCCCCAAAGAAACCCAACAACAAATAGCCCGCAGGTTATTTCTGAGCAATTAATGAAAGCGTATCCTGCAAAGAAAGTAAATTCAGAGTAACAAACAAGCCAACAACATTTCTTCTTGGGGTTTAAGATTTGACACAGAGTCTGCTAAGCTGGTGTCACCAGCGAGACACTTGAGTATTCTCACAACCCCTACTGCATTCTGCTTGCAACACAACAGATCTGAGGCTGATGGCCTGCTTTCCAGAAATAGAATTCAAAGCAAAGTACACTTTGACAAACTGCAAAGGTCAGAACTACAACCAGCCTTACCTAAAATAGAGATAAAATAGCTGATTTTTTGTCCAAGTTAAGATTTTTTTTTTTCCCCATACCTAAGCATAAGCAGCTCCTCTGAAAATCACCAGAAGCTGCAAGTACTTAGGGCATACTAGAATCAGGTTCCTTAAGAGTCCATAGGTACAAGGACCTTACACTCAAAGATGTTCATAAAAATCATTCTCTCCTTCACATACACCGAGCTGCTTAATCTAGGATGTTCCAGTTTGTTTTGTTATTGAACTCCTCAGTAGCCCTCAGCCTTATTTTTGGCATATAGAAGCAGAAGTACTTCGTGTTAGCAGAGCAGCATCTATGCCTACCTCATGGGTACGCCTTCACCTACGGCCTTAGGCATATTCTAAAAATGTCCACCATCACGTCACAGAATCATGCCACGTAAAATATGGTGGCAAACACTTTTTTTTATGGACATCGTGAGAATTGGAAGAATGAGCTGTGTGGGGAGGCTGACACGCTGGAGGGAAGGGATGCCATCCAGAGGGACCTCGACAGGCCGGAGAGGTGGGCCCATGCCAACCTCATGAAGTTCAACAAGGCCAAATGCAAGGTCCTCCACCTGGGTCAGAGCAATCCCAAGCACCAATATAGGCTGGGCAGTGACTGGCTCAAGAGTAGCCCTGAAGAAAAGGACTTGGGGGTACGGGTGGATGAGAAGCTCAACAAGAGCCAGCAGTGTGCTCTTGCAGCCCA
>JANHFX010007649.1:0-36512 GCA_027560015.1 Chloroceryle amazona | reverse complement strand
TCAGAGTACTGCCAGGCTCATATTACTCTGTCCAGGGGTCCGGGACCACGTAGGCTCCGCAGGCTCCACGCTGCTGTTAATCACCCTGCCACGCTCATTTGTTGCCATGTATACACCGCTGCCAGGAACATTATCCCTTAAATAAAGCTCACCCACCCTATTATTGTAATGTCAACTCTGAACCTCTCAGATAAGCCCTACAGACAATTTATAATTACACAGAAGTAGCTCTTGTACACTGCACTGAGGGGCCATCAGGAGAGGATTTTGGTCTTTCACAGAGCCAGTGTTTGACAGGTCTTTTTGCTGTTATTTCATCTTGACAGGTCCTTGCCACCCAGCCCCTCCTGTGACTCTACGCTCCTGCTTTGTTGTCTGATCTCAGGTGAAGAGAGCACGTAATGGGCAATAATTGTGGGCGATTACTGTTTACTTGTTAACTGTGCTTGGCAGAGCAGCTGTGATGAATGCAGCGACTGGAATATTCCCTTTATCCCCTGTAGCACTGAGAGCAAACTGGTGCTTAATTCAAAGGCTGAAATCTATAAAAAAAAGAAGACGAAACCCATCATTAAATTTCTCTTAGTGGCTATGTGCATAATTCATCCAAACACCATCAAATATAAATGGCCCTGTGTCAGGATGAGCAGCACAGGCACAGCACATCCAACCTGCTCCAGGAGACAGGAGTGCAGGGAAACCGCCTCTCACCAGGCTAATGAGAGCAGGCTCCAAAGTCCTTCCAGGGGGTTCCTGAACAGGACACAACAGCTGGACCGAGCAGCCCCGGTCCCTGGCCCTCTGCCCGGGCAGTGCCCAGCTGCCCCGCGGGCAGGCAGAGCAGGCAGGGTCCTGCCCACAGAGCCCAGCACTCCACCAGGAGCCGTCAGTCGCTCCCACTGGCACCGTATTTACTGCCTGTGTTTCTATCCCCCCTACAGTCCAAAAGCACCTGTATGGATTAGGATATCTAAACTCTTACGGCTCCCTGCTAGTGTCTGAACTTTGACTGGGAGCAGTCACGTGCCAGTAGACAATCCCCGTTCGTTCCACACAAGCAGATGTTAATCTACAGCAGTTTAGCGAAGGATCACAACAAGCTTTCTAGAAAAGTTTTCTTCCAATTATTTGAAAAACACCAACTTATTTAATAAATCACAGCAAGTTGTTTCGCAAAAGTATCCTTTGAACCATTAGATATTATTGTGAATGCCAATTTTTCTTCCCACCTTATGGCAGGATAAAGATACCCCACTCAATTTTCATCAAAAGCACATGAAAGCAATCAAGGCTCCTGTAGTTTCTATGGAAATAAGGGATGCAAATTGGGATTGCGTGGTGCCTTTTTTCTTGAATTTATCCATAAAAATGCAAATACTCTTCAACAGATACTGAAATATTTGCCTTGTTCTAAAGGAAGCACAATATACAGAGGAAGCTCTTTTGTCCACTGGCTCTCCTGGCAAAGAGATTTGACAGCTCATGGAGCACGAGCCTATCGAAGCTGAACAAGCCTGTCAGAGCACCAAACAGGGGCAGAGCTGGCTCTGACAGGAGCGTGCCCAGCCCCAAAGGCTGCAGCTTGCTCCATGCAGGGCCCTCAGCCACCAATGTCAGCAAACAAGTTCTCCTGCCCCTTCCCACAGTGTGACCTCCCTCATCCACAGGTACCATGTAAAGCTCTGCCCACAACGCAAGGCCATGCCAGCCACACTTGCCAGAAGAGAAATGTAACCTCTTTGGTGTGGAAAACAGGTGAGCAAAAGGAGCAGCACAAACAAACCATGTTTGTGATGTACCTGCTATATTTTCCTGGCAGCTGCTTCAGAGAAGAGCGTACAATGGAGGATCTCCAGCTCCTCTGGTAAGTCTCATCTTGTCCTGCAGCAGGGACTGATCAAAACCCTGCAGCAGGAGGTTTAATTAATTCCCTTTCAAACTGAGGATACAGAATAGTTAATGCTAGCAAAGGTCTTTGGGTTGTTCCCCGAGGTGCTCTCCTGCTCTCTCCTCTTTTGCTGTAAGCTGTATGGAGTGCTTCACACAGCACCTATCCATAAATAATCAAACAGCTCTAGGAAATGCTGATCTGCAGCTGGGCCCCTTGCCCCCAGCCAGGTCCAGGTGCTGAGCACTGCAGCTCCAATGCCATCCGGAGCCCTTGCAGGAAGCCAGAGCTCGTCCCTGGTGCATACTCTGCTTGTGGACTTGGGGGAATTTAAAAGGTCGGGGAATGGCAGTCTGGATCACTGTTGTTCGCTGGAATTAACGACGAACTGGCAACTCAACTAGGGAAACTCGAAGCGTGAACTAGAGCACGCTGCAGCTGCACAGTTATAAACTTGCAATTAATTAATTGTGCTGTCAGTGTGTGCACCTGAGAACAACAGCTAGATCAAAGAACAGAACAGAGATCAAAATGATTAGTAGATCACTTTACTTACAGTTGAAAGTGCCAATTAGATACAGCAAAGACAAAGTCTGGCTTAGTTGCTTCTATTAACAGCTCTGGAAGAGAAAAGTCACTCAATAGACTGGGAAGCCCAATTGCTTACAGTGAGGACGGAGAGAAGTTGAGCTGGTCTGACCACTGGCTTTTCCTCTCCAAGGGTGCTGCACACCCCTCTGTGCCAGTTACGCTCTCAACACTGCTCCTTGGGCTGTGCTGAAATGAGCCAGATGAGTCCCAGTTGCCTGTGTGGTTTTGCAGACCCAAAGACCACCCTTAAGCAGAACCAGAGGGCCCCAGGGGAGCCTGGAGCAGGAGCCCAGCCACTCAGCCACTGGTGTGCACACCCCCTGCCCATGGGGAGCCGCGTCAGCAGGGGGTCCTGCCCACAGAGACATTGTGCCACCAGCCACATTGATCGAGAGACACCTCCCAGGAATCTTGTCCACCCCACACCCAGAACGTCGGCAAATATGTCAGTGACCCTGAGCTCTCCATGTTCCAGTAACCATTTCCCAAGGTGGAGAAAGTGTCTGGGTTTTTGAAATACAGCAGATCCCACTGCTGCCAGTGCATTACTGGGTGCCTGCGTGAGCTGCCTGGGGAGGACTTAGCCAAGCACAGCTAAATTCATGGTGCATATTTATAATTTTCCCTGAAGTTATTGGGAAAATACACTCCAGCTGCACCGTGGAAGCCTCCAGAAGGGGTTTGTTCTGCTCACTAGACAGCCTCTCCCATCCAGTAGCAGGTTGAGGGGAGCAGTGAGGAACACTGTGGATTTTTTGGTGTTCACTCTTGGATAGTTATCTGTAAGAGAGAAATGGTGCTGCTGAACCAAACACGGGAGCTCAGTGGAGGAATTACGAATTGAGTCTTAGCATGCATTAAGCTGGATGCCATGTCTGTGACCATAAACAGTGCCTCCGGATTGCAGAGCTGCTCTGTAATCCAGAGCTGAGCTCCAGACTCAGACTATGCACTCCTGCGAGGCTGAGGGACTGCCAGAGCCAGTTCTGTGAGTCCCTCACAGTCCACACGCTCCTCACCCAGCCCGTGAGGCCAGAAAACATCTGCCCAAGCTGCCCCAGAAGGAAGAGGCTTTGCTGGACTCCACTGCTAGCACCGCAGAGAAGATGCCAGACCAAGAAGGCAATGTCTCCTGAGAAGCGGGTTCAGAGCAGTTACGGGTGCCAGCCCCACCATGAGATGATTCCCACCCTCCAGGGAGATCACTGCACAGACCCGGGGAAGGCACCGCAGCCTGGTGGCCAGACCCTGGCTGCTCTACCCATACTTGGTGTCCTTCCTTAGAGGTACTTCAGCAGTGAGCTTTGTCTCCACTGTCTCCTGTTTGTCACATTGTTTAATTTCTCTTTTTAATTGACTCAGACATTGTTTAATTTCTCTGTTTAATTGGCTCAGACAGAGAGGCTGCAGGCAATGTCATTCTCACATCATCTCTCAGAAACATCACATGAGGGTGACATTATTGGTCATATGCAGCAAAGTTCTGCAGCATCCCTACCAATCCACGCCCAGCTGGGACTGAGGAGGCAAGAACAGAGCGCAGACATAAATCATAGATGTTTGCAGGACAAAGGCTATTAGCAGGGTGCCATCCTGCCTTGTACGGGCACTGCTTTCATTTAACATACGTGCCGACAGGTGAGACAGCCAGTAGAATGAGAATTCAGCACAGCATACAGATGACACCACTATTTACATCATTCAAATCCAGAAGTGCCCGAAGGGAGCTTCTGAGGCATCTCAACTGAGTGAGGTGAAAGCAGGTAAAGGCAGCAAGCAACACAATCTTGCCACATATGTGCAGTCTCAGAGTGGCCACTGCAAGGTCTATCTAAGCCACATGATTTTCTTTATTGATACAGATTCAACAGATACCTGGAAAAATATTGAACAAGTGTTCCTTTGTATTTTAAAATGGCTTGCACCTAGCACGCCCGGTATTTTTCCAGTCACAAGAAGCACTTGAACAAATGTATTTCTCTCTCTAGGTTCAACAGGCACAATACAACAGCCATTTCATCAAGCCTGGTTTGACGGACCCAGGTGCTTCAGAAAGTTATTTTCCACACTGGTTTCTTTTAGTGGGTGCCAGGTGGGACTGGAGCAACTGAAGGTGAAAAATGCAGGTTCAGACTTTCCCTGTAGAGCTTCAAGTGTTTGGACACCTGCTCATGGAAAGTATTTTTAATAGCTTTGACCTTTCTGGGGTCTGTGCAGTCCCCTTTTGTCAAAAGGTGTATGTGGAAGAACTCTGGAAAAGAGCTGGAGATAACAGCAATGCCCTGCGGACTGCTGAGGGAATCACAGGGTGCTCTTCATGTTCTTGGATTATTGTTGCAAAGTTTAGACCACTAGCATCAGCTGCTGCAGGTGTATACTAGTTCATGATCAGGAAGGGCAAATAATCGCTGGTCAGGAGGCAATATAAATATTTGTTATTGCAGATGACTTATAAATAAATCACTTGAAATGACAAAATTAATCAGACAATTCATTTGAAAGTAAGTATTTGATCAGCTCTGTCTGAACCAGAGTGACCAGCCAGGCCCTCTGTAAAGAATCCCCGAAGTCCGTGGAAAGATGCACCACTTCAGCTGGGGACAGGCGGGCTCAGAGAGGAGTGGCCAGACCAGCAGCCATCCGACCCTGGCTCTTCAGACGTAGTGGAATCCAGAGGCTGCCGGAGCGCAGGCAGCCTCAGCCCCATGGGCCCAGCCTGGCTGAACGCCAGTGGCCGTGAGGCAGCTCATCCCGGGGCACCCACCCGCAGAGCTGCCCCATGACTTCTGCCAGCCAAGGGACGGTCCCAGCCAGGTGCCTCGCATCGTCTTCAGACCACACCAGGCTAACCTGATCAGGGGCGTCTTTTTTTCTCCAAAACTACAAAATGAGCTTGTGTCAATCTAACAGCTCTGTGTACATTGTGTCTCATCTGTATTCAGAACATCGCCAAAATGTGGAGAAGAAAATAGCCCCTGAAAATAAAAGCGTGAGAGATAGGAGGAGACACGCGCCATGAAAAAGGCAAACAGCTCCCTGCCTGTGTTCTGACTTCCCAGCGCCTCCGTCACTCCCACACCCTCTGAGCTGCTGTGTACAGCTCTTAGTGGGTTTGGACTCATCAGTGTTCAGAAACATTAATATAATCTGCTCTGAGACGTGCACATATTATCCATACTGAGATGTAAAATAGGCAAGAAGCAGCATATTTTCAGCGATGTTTTTTTCCTTTGTGCATTTTAGCTCAGAACAATCTAATATAAAAGCCCGCAGTGCTGGCCTCCAATAGCCTACATGTCAGTTTGATATTATTTTTACAGTCTTGTCACAAGGGCTATAAAGGGCACCACACCACTCTCAACAGCGAAGAAACACAGAGCTTTTCCTTTACACGACGGCACAATGAGACGCATCATTCAGACAGGGGGAAGTTGCACCTCTCCCACCCTTTGCCTGGGACCGCAGGTTGAAGCAGGAACACAGCTTGGTAAGGATGGGACAATGAAGATCCCCAACACACAAGGATGAGGTTTCCCATCAAAAAGCCTCTTTGCTTAAGCAGAGTCTCTGTGATTGTAGATGCTGAGGACAGGGACTATAGCCATGGCGACAGGGTGACCTGTTGCAGGAGGGTTAGATCCTGGTGGTAAGATCACTGCCAGGTAGGACCTTAGATCCACATGACACTGGTGGGTAAGGTGGGCACTGCTGTTGGCAAGCTGCAGGATCGTAAAGCCACGAGATTATCACACCCCCCCGCCCCGGGATTTTCCAGAGGCTGTGGTCCCCAGGTGAAGCAGGGTCCCAGGGGTGACATCTGGCACCGCTCTCTGCGGGGAGAAGGGACCAGCCCCACTGCGGCCCCTGAAAACCAGCAGAAACATCTGCCCAGCGGGGGGTGCTGGGAACAGCCTCCTGCTTGTTCATACTGCACATCCCCAGCACCTGTATCAGAAATGTTAACTCTGTGAACTCCTCTTGGGCTGGGAGGTTTGTGAGAAAGTGAAGATCCCTTGATGAGAAAAGATGTTAATGCCTCATTTGCATATTTTAGGAGGAAGCTCCCTGTGAAATCACATAAGTGCAATTTTCCTACAGTCTCCAAATCCCCAGCCACTTCCAGCTGATGCAAATAAAATCTTGTTATTCAGCTTAGGCCAGAAGACTCCGGCACCTCCCCCAGGATGGGAGGATTATCTGAAGCCAGGAGGAGAAATTGGCAGGTCAAACTTCTCCTCATATCCAACAATTTCATGGTCTGATTTTTATCGAGAAGGAGTTTTAATGTCACAAACAAAATAGCAACAATGCTGCCAATAGCAGTGACGCCACAGTCGCCCCGGTTGCACGACAGGGGACGCAGGTGGCAGCGGGAAGCGATGGCTAATGCCGGTGCTGGTGAGGACCAGCGGTGCAGTGGAGGGGACCCCGTGGCACCAGAGCCACCCTCGCCCAGGGGCTGCCTCAGCCCTGCGTGAGTTCAGCCAGGGCTGGGTCTGGACACTGCTCTGCCCTCCGCTCCTCTCTGGCTGTGCCGGGCCGGCCCAGGCTGGCAGGCAGCAGAATTTTCCGGTCTGATGTGAATATTTTCTACTCTGTCAACCTTTTACTTAAATGACATTTGGCTGCAGTGCTAAAAGTACAATATTGAAAATCAATAAGTGGAAAGTGTTTGAAAGCCAATCTAAATCAAATATTACAATATAGTGAAGTTAATCATCTGAAATTAACCTTATAACTGCTTGAATCGCTCTAATCTATAAAGAAAATCAATATAGGCATATCAAGCCCTACTCCAAGTTGCTGTCTGTTCCAGCTGACCATGCAAATGGAAAATAATAGCCAGTAGATGCTTACTGCTCCTTATTATATGTTAACACTTCAGATGGGGCTGCAATGGTCAGACAAAGGTTCCCTGGGGAGACTTGGCCATGAGATGCAGGCAAGGGCTCCTGCTCTAAAGTGGCACCACAGCAGCAAAACCCCTCCAAGTCACTCTCACGGCAGAGCACTGGTCGGAGCCATGGGTGACTAATAGGCTGTTTCACGAGGAGAACTGATTGTCCCTGGATGAAAAGCAGCTGCTCGAGCCCAGCATCCTGCACCCTCCCAAGCTCCAGTTTAGTCCCAGGCTACACTCACGGACCCCAGTGTCCTGCTGGTGATCAGACCCAGCTCTGGGCATCAGGTGCAGACACAGGCACACAGGTCCCTACCAGCACTACAGGCACAGCTCCCACAGCCACCCACCCGGCAGCACCCCTGAGCATCGTGGGCAGCGTCACAGCAGCAGTCCCACATGTAACCCCTAATTCCCTGATGCCATCCAGGGAATCTGGCCCGAGTGTGGCACCCCTGACTGATCCCTGTCTCCCCTAAAGCAGCTCTGAACCCAGGGCATTGCTAACCCACCCAGGTGGGAGCTGCAGCCCAGCAGCGAGGGGCAGAGAGTGACCACCCTCCCTGGCAGCAAGGAGCACAGTGACCACTCTCCCTTTCTGCCGCATCTCTAAAGTGGCCATCAGTGCGGCATTTGCTGGGAGGCTCTGAGATATGACAGTGATAAGTGCTTTGATAGCAGATAGAATCTATAAATAACAACAGCTTCTCTCAAAAACCTCATTTTAAAATAATGAAGACATTTCGTAAAGTGACAAGTGTCTCAATTGTTGATAGTAAAAGCTGGGGGAGGCTCTTTTTGAAGTCTCGAGAACAGATGCAAGAAGTGAGATTTCAGCCACAACCTGCACAGCCTCAGGAGCCCAGGATTAGTCAGAGCCAAGCAGAGTGATCACAGGCTTTTCCAGATGCTCCTCGCAGGCCCCAGATTCAAAGATGAATAAAGGTTCACGAGCAGATGCCATTGTCCAGGGAGCATGGCCACTTTGAGCCAGTCCTGCCTGTGCTCAGAATGAAGAGCAGCTCGTGCCTCCCAGGTGCCCTCACTGGAGACCTCCCCTTGCACAACAGCTACCCCAAGGTCAAAATATTTTCTGTGTTACAATGACAGGAGGAAATAGTGCCAGTTTTCTAGCTGCCAGGCTGGCATGTGTCAGCTCCCATCTCCGATTCCCCACCCGGGCCAGTCTAAGAGGGTTCCCCACACAGTCCCACCCACACCAGTAGGATTTCAGTGACCATCTGCAAGCCCTGAGTGCTCCCCCCCGCATGGTTGGCAAAGCAGTTGTAAGGTGGTAGATAACACATGGTGAAGGGAAGGTACCAGTGGCTGCTGCTGGTGCACCAAACACTTCTTGATCATTTCCTTTCATCTCAGATAGGATGAAGTTGGAAGGAAAAATGAATTTTTATTTGTCACCTTAGTGCAGGACTCAAGGCTGGGCTCAGGGTGGCTTCGCTTCCTGTCTCCTAGAGCCTGTAAGAGCATCGCTGTAACCTCATCCCTGTCAGACAGAAGGCACCTGCATTCCACCTGATGCCACTGTCCCTTCTGGGCTGCTGGCACAAGAGCCAAGGGGCACTGTTTGGACAGGTCACTGCTACCCCAAAGGCAAGCAAGGTCCTGGGGCCTCAGTCTGTGCCAGAGGAAACCAAGACTCCCCCCTGGGGGAGGTCTTGGAGGAGAGCACCCTCCACTCAGCCCGGTCAAACATGGAGACGCTGGCTGCAGATGCCAGGTGGCCCGGCAGTGTGGGCAGACAGACAGACTGCAGCAGCCATCCCACTGGGATCCCGCGGAAAGGTCCCACACAATCCTCCCTCGCCCTATGGGACACCAAGATGGGTAAAAAAATCCTTCTTTTTTAACACCTTAAGCTGCAAGTGGTTTTGATAGCTGTGAGCTTTCTCAGTGCTTAAGAATCTCTTAATTTCTTTAAATTACAAGGAGGAGCTGCATTTTCAGAATCAATACTCAGAATTTACAAACAGCTCTCCAGGTAAGGAGACTCAGCAGCAGGGCTCAACTCTCCAGGTGAAGTTTCTCTCCAAGCTGCAGCACGGGGCAGTCCCGGCTGTGACTCTGGCAGAGACAAGCTCTCCACATCACAGGAGTCTGGTATTTTGCACTGTAATTTATTTTAGGCTCCAAGCTTTCTGAGGAAGGGACCATATCTAATTTAGCGTGGGCAGAGTACGCAGTGGCCGGGATAGAAAAATCTCTGCCTGCTGAAGCCATGAGCTCCTGCCATAGTGCAAAGAGTGCGGAAATAATTATTAGGGTATATCAAATATTAAGAGCCAGAGCTCTCGCACTGAGAGCTCGGGGTAGGGGCTGCACTATCAAGAAGGCTGCTACAGTGGGGACAAGAAGGGTTTTGCTGCCCTAGCCCTGGCTCTGAGCCTCAGCATCTCCTTCACAGATCCTCAGAAAGGGGAGCTGGGACAAAAGCCCTTGGAGCTGGTGCTGCAGTGAGCTCCTCTGCATCACCCACAGCAGCCCCAGTGCCTCCCAGTGACCTGTAGAGAAGGGTTAGGCTAAGCAGCCTTTCCTTCACCTCCAGCCAGCTGGTCCCTCCCAGCACACCCCAGAGCATTAAGAAGCAACGCAGAGATGAACTGGGCGTGTTAGCAATCACACAATTGTAAAACAGAAGGCAGGCTTTTGCCCAATGTCACTAAAACCATTTACAGCCTATTGGAGGGGACAGTTGTCCCATTAAGAAACCAAAAGACATTCTGGCTTTCTTCAGCCTCAGGGCTTGGAAGCATGAAGCATTTACTGCCTAATTAAATTTTAATATACTGGCAGAGTACAGCTCTTCTTGTGAATCCGTATTGGACACTGTGCCAGACTATGCAGAAAAAGAGCAGGCTCAAGCTGCCTGTGGCCACTGGCACCTGCTCCCCCCTGGTGTGGCAAGTCACCCTGGCCTCAGCTCCCCAGAGCTGCTTTTGCTTCCACCTGTGGATGCACCGCCCAGGGAGCTTGAGTCTCTCCACAGCAAAAGTGCAGTCAGGACAGAAGACACGAGACAACCCTGACTCTAGAGGTGCAGGGGAGGGATGCTGAGGGGACCAGAAGGACAGGGATGGAGTCAGGGGTCTGGCTGGTGTTTAGCAGGGCACTGGTCTACCACATTCACCCAAATGCAGCAGTTTTGCATTTGAGTTTGCTATTTATTATCTGTTGCCTGTTAAGAGGTTACATCTGAGCCAACTGGATTCTCTCTTCCTAGTAGTGTTGCTCTCTTTTGCTTGCTAACTGAGGACTCCTCTGTGGCTTCTCTGCTCGTTTTTAAGAGGCAGATGGCTGTCAGGACGGCTGACCCTGCTCCAGGGAGAGATTAACACCTTGCACTGGCTTACAGTGTCCTGGGCACACACTGGGAAGTTGCTCTCTTCATGCTCCCTTTCTGGCCCCAGCAACACCTGCTGTACAGCATGCGGCCTCCCTCCACCAGTGACCCCCAGAGCCAGGGTGGTCCCTTACCTGCCCTTGCTTTGCCAGGCCAAAGCCTTCCTACAAAACCTACTTCTGCCTCTCCTGGTGTCTGCTCTGCTGCTCCGAACACCAGGATACAAACAGTGTCCAGCAGATGAGCTCACCGCTCATGGATGCCCCTTGTTATTTCTGCCGTGACCTCAGCCCTTGTTCCATTGTTCCCCACTTCTTGTGACATGATGGGGACCAGGAGCCAAGTACAATCCCAGCCTGGATGCAGCCCCTGCACAGACAGTGCCTGGGACCACCTGCGTGCTGCTCGGGGTGGCAAAGGGTCAGGGGTCCCCAGTAATTAGTTCCTTGGTAAATAAATGCCCGAGAAGCACGCTGGTGAGAGAAGCCACTGACAGACAGCCAGGAGCAGGGACAGGTCCTGGTGCTAAAAACGCTAGGATTTTTAAAGGGGTGACTCATATGTTTTCACTCTGCCACCGCTCTCCCACCATGAAGCTGCCTGCAAGAAATGTTCACACAAGCTTCCAGAGCAGTGCTGAAATAAGGTGCTGTCAAAACAGCATATATTTGTGCAGCTGCCACATGGAGTTGTTATTATTGTATTTTTCTTTAATAGAGAGACAAGCGTGCTCCGGCGCACAGACTGGTAGCAATCGTCTGTGGCGGTGCTGGGGAGCGAGAGGCAGCTGGGAGAGAATAATGGCCCAGGCTGCCACAGGCACTAGGCAGAGACAAAGGGCTCAGTTTCAGGTCTACAGCAGAATAAACCAGAGTGTTCCTGACAGCCAGGCCACAGGTCCCCATGCCTTTGGAAATGCTCTGTTGGTGGCGAGTGCACTGTGGAGTTACAGACACCCCAGACCTCTGCTCCCGCCATTCCCCATCCCTCCCTCCTGCACACCAGGGATGCTGGAAGCACAGCCACTAGACCTGAGCTTGGGCTGGATGCAGGAGAAAACCTGCTCCACACAAAGGGATCAACCAAACATCCATCTCCAGAAAAATACCTGCTGGGAACACTGGAGGGTGAAACAGAGACTGCAGCAGCCACTGCTCACTCCCCCCGCATGCCACACACATACACACATGGGGGTACACACACGCACACTCTTCCTCGCTGCCTGCACACAAAGCAAAACACCAAGCAATTGAGTAACTGCAACACTCAGTTTCAGTCCAGCCAGGGAACAGCCGGTGTTTGATCAATATTTTCCACAACAGCCACTTCCATGTGATAAATACACTTATGGGGGAGAGGAACAAATTAACCTTCTGGTGCAGATGGCAGCTACTGCCTGGGAAAAAAGATGGCTCAATTCAGCAGGGAAGTGAGGGAAGGGCCACCGCCAGGATTCCTGCAAAACTGACCATACGAGGCAGCATCTGCGAAGCATTAATGACAATCAGCCCCAGTAGTGGCCACCCACCTACGAATGGGGCAGCTGAAACCGAGCCTGTCACTGCAAGTGTCACCCGCGTGTCCCGGAGAGCAGCAGGGAGCAGGAGACTCTCCCGCAGCGAGCAGGAGCAGCTGAGCCAGTAGATAATATATATACTTGGGGCAGCTGATAGATGAAGACAACAGAGGAATTGTGCTGCAGCACCATGCATGTGGGAAGATAAAAGGCATCTCGAAAAGTGCTTCCCAACATCAATCCTTCCACTGGTGACAAATCGCTCAGAGTCAGGGTAATTCAGCAGCTGGCTGGACCAGAGATTACATCAGAGATTTCTCACCCACAAGACAATTGGATGCAAATGGCAGCGTGTGGAGATCTGCCCAAGGGTACATGCGTGAGAGGTGCTGTGCACAAGAACAGCACAGCCTCAGGAAAACCCCAGGTGAGGACGCAGAAGACTGGAGAGATGGAAAGGCAACTGCCCTTGCAAGGAGAGGAAAGGCCAACAGAGCCAGTGCATAGCGACTCCCTTCTTTGGGCTGGCTGTCCATAACCTAGACCTTAGGACCAGAGAAGGCAAGACAGACTTCCCAAGCAGGGAAAAAAATGTAATTAAAAGCTGAAGAGAAAAAGAAAAAACAGAAACCATATGGGGATGAAGACATCCATTTCTTTCTGACTTTGTATCTCTTACCACTCAGGTTATTTTTACTCTTCTCCCAGCTGCAAACATGGGGTGAAAATGAGCTTTTATTTCACTGCTCTGTAATCCATCATGAACTTGAAATTGTATCTGGAAGTAACCTTGTGCTGCATCAGCCTCAGCATCAAGAGCACAGCAAACACGATTCAGTATCAGACCCTGCTCTGTAAGCTGTCCAGAAGCAATGTTTTCCTTGCGAGCTCTGTCACTGCCATGTTGCATGGCTTTGAGCTCCTGTCACTCTTGCTATGGAGACAACAACACAGGATGCACAGGGGCCACGTCTTGTGCAACACTTCCTGGGCCGTCTGGGAGTTTTTCTGTAACATCTAAGCAGATTTCACCTTCTGGAGTGAGTGACAAAGGGAGCCACACACTGGCATCCTATCCATGCCTCTGCCACCAGCAAAGTGCAGCGCCAGGCACTGCCCGGACACCCAGCTCGTGCTGCACTGCCAGGAGAGGCCACCAGCCCTGCAGCCCGGCCCGGGCACAGCAGGGATGCTCAGTGCCTCCACCTGCAAAGGCAGAGGGTACACCTCACCACAGGCAGCCCTGGGGCAGGGTCCCACTGCCCCAGTTCTCATCTGCCCTCCACACAGGGCTTCCTGACCTGCAAGGTCTAAAAACCTCCTCTAAAAAAGGTGAGGTAAAGAAAGAGAGCACATCTGACCTATTAATGGTGAACTACAAGGAAGAGGGGTCAAAAAATTCTGTTGAAAGAAGATGAAAGCCAGTTCGTCTTCTGGTTTCCTCCAAAACACATACACAGGGTGTGATTTTGCTGGAAATTCATTAATTTTCCACATATTCCCAGGAAGTTAATTTATCAACTAGTAACTGCATAAATAGAACAGGCAAAAATGCTGAAAGCAGATTAAACATTGATGTAAGTATATATTGATTTGAACATTCCTGTGCCTTTGCTTGTGACACATCAATAAAATTAAATAATATCTTAATAAAATGTCTTGGTAATTATGTCTTTTCCCTTGGGTAAGTGTGCCCTCCAGCAATGTAATTAAAACCAAAATTACATTAACCCTCCAGTGACCATTTGACAAAAATTAAGAGTCTGGAGAGTTCTCTGAGCTCTCACGCCCAGCCAGATTGTTCTCGGCACACCCGATCGAGCTTTTGCGCACACGCTTGCACACCCCACTTTCATTCAGACGGTGGCTTGGAGAAAGATTGTCCTCATTCACAACACTCAAATACCAGGGAAGTCAGGTCCCTGCTCTGCCTGGGAAAACACAGGTGGCTTGAAGGTTTGTTCTTCTGGTGCCGGGATGACCCATCTCTGAGCCCTGCAGGCTGTCCCCTGCACAAGCATTCCATGGCCTGTCACTGCTCGAGTGCCAAAGGCACCTCACCAGCACAGAGCAGGATACAGCCCATCAGCCAAGGGGCAGCTCTGCCATGGCCATGGGCACAGTGCTCCAGGTGGACCCCTGCTTGAGTCCAGCGAGCTGACTTCACCTCCGTGGCAAAGCTGGTGGTTCCGCAAGACTCCCGCACAAAGAGCGCTGAGGGAGTCATGCCTGGTGATCGCCCTGCACTAGCGCAGGGCTGGTCCCTCCCAAAAGAAAACCATTTTGCCAGTGAGACAGATAGGATGGAAGTGTTTACCAAGAGGTATTAGACAAGCATTTTAAAATTTTGATGACTTAAATCAAACACAACCTAATTACGGGTGTTGCTGGCTGCGTGGTGCAGAGACGTGGAGCCAGGCTTCCCTCAGATGCTGCATGTCCCACAGAGACCCAGGCACAGCCCAGGGACGCTGGGGAAGCTCCCAAGCAGCATCTCAGAAGGCCGCTATTTTTGTAACTGCTTTTTGCCTACAGGAAATTACTCCATTCCCTAGCTGCACTGTCCCTGAAGGGTGGCTGGGCTGTTGCTGTCCTCACTTAGGATTTCCAGTCAACACCTGCCACAAAGTGCCAGATAACCAAGGCACTGCATCTGTCTCTTTCTGTAGGATTTTGGCCATGCTCCAAACACTGGCCTCCAACACCTTATTCTTCACAAACCATCCTTGTTTCCAACTAAACAGCCTCCCCTAGTTCCCTCTGCTCTGCCAACACCAGCACAAAAGGCTCTCTGCCTCCTGTTCCCAAGCCCATCATCTGTTCCCTCCACAACGCAGGGTCAGAACCAGACAGTCTCATGGGTTAGAACTGAGGGTGAATGGTGCACATGATCTCTCTGGGACAGAGACAAGGCTCTGCATGCTCTGCTGGGTCCTTCCTGCGGTGGGGGCCGGGCCGACACAAGGCAGCCCCTGCATAGAGAGAGACCTGCTGCCCCTCTCTCCCCTGCATCCAGCCAGGCTCTCAGGCTCCTGCCTGGCAGCTCATGGCCAATGCTGCAATGTGAACGAGCAGCAGCAGCAGCTTGCTGGCACATTGGGCAGACAGTGGCAGCTGAAGAACCAGGTGTGAGGATACAGCACTCACCACTGCTTGCAGCAGCCCTCCCTCCATTCCCCAGTCGCCATCTGGGCCAGCCTGTCTTGTGCTGGCAGCGAGCACATGCCTGGAACCCAGCAGAAGCCCCCTCCTCACACCAGCACAGGGGCACTCGCCACAGTTCTGACCCAGCAGCAGCTGTTTGGAAACATCACCAAGAAACTTTGTACTCTGCACGAGCACTTGGACCATGTAAGAGAGCTCGTCTTCAACATCTGGGGTGGCAAAGTCATTTCCCTTTTGGCAGCAAGGAACAGCTGCTCGCCCACTGCCGGAGACACTGACAATGTGACCTTTCAGGAACCACCAAGTAATCTGTTTGCTCCGACTCTGCTGTGTCACACTGTCAGCTTGTCACCAAAACTTGCCACTCACACAACCTGTTCATTGTCCCATTTGTCTGTCACGGACCTTGATGAGCCCAGTGACTGTGCATTTTTAATGCTCTTGTTAGTTGTTAAAGCACCGCTTTGGAATTTGCAGGGTTGAGAAGTCATCTGTGTCTCAGCACATCTCCCTCCTCAGCAACCAGCCTGTCCCCCTGTGCTGTGGCACCCTGCCAGAGCTGACCCAGAGCACAGAAATGTGTCAGGCACAGCCTGGAAGGAGCTGCCATGCAAAAACCACCTGCCAGCCTGTTCAAGAGACCTGCTGAGGCTGGACACAAAGGCACCTCCTCTGCTTTGGCCAGAACTGGGAACAGTCTCCACCACCTCCAGGGCAGAGCAGAAAGCCCAGAGCTTGGCTGTTGTATCTTATGCTTCCCTTCCGAGCTGCAAAGAAAGGGAGGCTTTCAGGCAAGTCCCACATGAGAAGCGCAAGTGCAGCAGAGCACTGCCGGCTGTGGGGATGAAGGGAAGCAACACGGACACAGACCAGCTCCAGGGACAGCTTCATCAGGAGAAGAGGCACAGTGTAAACAGGGACTTAGAGGGTGTTGTATGTCTGACCAGAGGCTTCTCCTGCTGACACGACAGGGAGATGGAGGGTGGTGTTTGTATCACACAGATGGCACTGTGTCCCAGATACCATGTCCAGGACCCCCATGGAGCTTCATCAGGTGCTAGACCCATAACTCCCAGCTCTGGAAGAACCTTCCCTCACCCCCATGGGATGATCACAGCTCCAGATCTGAGCTGAATCCAACAGAGCAAAGCCTTTACATCGTGGCTCGTATCACGCAGTGTGCTTTGCGAGGTGACACTACCCAGTGCTGTGCTTCTGCAGGTGTTTTCATCTGAAGGCCTCGCAGAACTGTGCCGCCATTCATTAGTAACGAACTTCCTGGCACCGTCAGCTAATGAGAGAAGGGAGCCAGATCAAAAAACCTATTCCTGAAAACCTGGATCAATCTGGAATTCACAGTAAAGCTTTTTTTTTTCCCCGCTTATTAGGGTTGGAACTAAAACAATCTGGCCAACTACTGTGCTACTTGGCATATCTAATAAACATATATTTGTCTATTCAAATACAAATTGAACCTTAGTCGCCTAGCAGAGTCTGGAGTCTCTGCTTACTTAACTTTCCAAGCAAAACCTTATAATACTGTGTGCTCTACTTTATCATGCGTTTAAGCACCATAGTTAAAACCTCAGTATGACATTTTACACCTGACTTAACCAGCACTAGATTATCAGTTGTAGGCCTGAGAGTGCATTTTTTACAACTCACTTTTCTCTGAACTTGCATTAAAGGGCCCTGGAAACCTACTGGGACTGAGAAGCCTCAAGACAGTAGCAATGTAACCTTACAGCTCGTGGTGTGCTAGTACAGACCGTTAGCCGCAGATGTCCTTCTGAAGATCAAGAGCACTTCAAAGCCTCCTAAATTCCTTCCTAAGCTCCAGAGGTTTGGAACATTTGCACGGCTTATGCCAGCTGACCTTGATTCATATGGCAGCACTCAGATTCAGGCTCTGACTTCTCCCGAAAGTAGTTTAAACATCTCCCATTCTCTGCCATGAAATAATCAGTAGACCTCATTTACACAAATTTGCAAGGTTACACTTTTGGTAGTCTGTCTTGTAGCAAGAGTGCTTTATCTCAGTGCTTTATCTGTAAAATTGCTTGTCTATAAAACACCAAGCACCACACCGAAAGTGCTAAATGCAGCAGGAGTTACGAATTGCCAAGATTTATGGGAATTTCTGTTGTGCAGAGGCTAACTGGACAGCTGTAAGTGGCCCAGACATGCCTGTCTCTGTTAATGCCATACCTGGCTGGAACACCCAGACCCAAGGACTGGGAGGATCCCCCTTCTTGTCCCCGGCTCCATCCACCCTTCCTCCTGCCAGCACACAGATCCTGTGGCCTGACTCTCCAGCCTCTGTCCTACACATGCCCAGAGAAGGGCTTAGCTAAGGCAGAAGCTCAACTGAGCTGCCAGTGGGGATCACACCACTCGTTCAACACTTACGTGCCCCAGGATGGGCTGCGAGACTGAAGAGGAACAGGGGATGCCCTACAAATCATCACAAAGAGGCACAGGTTGAGAATCAAGATATGGGGTCCAGAAATTTGAGGGCAATAACACAATGGTCAAAGTAACAAGCCAGCTGCAATACTGATTTATCTTCCAGTGGGGAAACGACATTTCATTCCTGCACTGAAACACTTTTCCAGACAAAATAGATTCATCCCACTCTCAACCTATTGAATGACAAGGTTTTTCTAAGAGAAAAGCAGCAAAGCTGAATGTCCAAAGTTGCTGTTTGTTCTACCATGAATGCTTGAAAGTTAATTTATCTGTTGAGAATTTTCTGTGTGCTGAAGGACTTTTTTAAAAAAAACCCCAAACATCTAGTAGCCTAGAAAATATCTTGACTTTTGTGTCAAGGTGATGATCTTCCCCAGCAGAGACAGGAGAGGTGTTTCATGTGCCAGAAGACTGCGCTGTAACAAAGGGATTCTCCTCCTCTACCACCAGCACATTAATGCAGAGAACTCAGGAGACAGTATGATGGGCAGAAGCCACATGTCACAGCATTTAATGCCTCAAGGGCTCTTGCAGGCCACTGTCTTTACAATAAACCTGGGAGAGAGTCCCCATTCAGTCTGTCTGTAAGAAGCAGTTGAGACACTTCTGTTCTTCCTGTCTCTCACAACTTACGTTAGCATTTGCAAGTTCAAAAGAAACACTGAAAATAATTACTGATTTCTGAGGACTGTCATTAGCTAATTTGCAATTCTAGTGAGTGACAAGTGCTTCGGAATTTGAGGATCACTGACAGTACCTTTTTTCAGTGCTTACTGTCATAATATTAGTAGCAAAATAATTCAAATTAAAGTAACTTAAATGCTTCACAAAAGGAAAAAAACAATCCCATTGCATCTGCACTGTCAAAGGTCCAGGGGTACTGACTTCCCCCTGGAGGCAGATACTTAATCTGTGCCTGTGAATTTGGAAGGATGAGAGTCCCAGGAACACCAAGCCTGTGCTACCTCTTTCCACTGTGGATCTCCTGATTTACTGGAGTGGCAAGAAGGCTAATTCACTCTGTTTCTTTTAAGCAAATAACTAGCCCTTGCACAAACAGGACAGTCCAAAATCTGAGAAGCCATCACCAGAACAACAACACAGAGCAGACAGCTCGAGCAGTGCAAGTGGCATGATGGCATTCTGTTCCAAAGATGGAAAACCAGCACAAATAGCAACGAGTTTTCATGCCCTGGCAGCTCCTGCCAGTTACAAGTTCATAGAAGGGCATCGATCTAACACGAGTTTGCTCAGTGTCAGCTGTGATGGTGCTATATGGGAAATTGATTCTTCTCTAGTACATTCTCCTCCAATGGAAGCCGGCTCTCTCCATGGTGATGGGGTGTGCTGATCAGTTTAACAAGCTGCCGATGGGATTATGCAGAATCATTTCAACAGCTTTCAGTAGCTGTGTGAAATGGCATTTGCCAGAAACACAAGTCTGCCTGGATCTAACTGAAAAGGCAGAGAGATCTGAGCCCTAAAGCCTTAGTTATGCTAAAGTAGAAAAGACACAAAGGGCCTGAACTTCTTCAATATTTCAGAGTAGAAAGGTCCAGCTTCTGCAGAAGGCGGGCATCCCTAGAGCTGCCAGGCTTTCCAAGACAGGGAGGGATCTTTAGCAGCAGGCATAACAGAAACTAATAGCAACACACCAGTGAGCAGCTCCTGCTGCAGCAGCTCTGGAGGGTTGGTCAGCCCACCTGCATCCAGCACTGTCCTCCCTCCTGCAAGATGTGCATCTGCACCACACCCAAGGAAGAGCAAAAGAAGGTTGCTCCTTGACCTTCACTCCTGTCAGAATCCTAAAAAAAAAAAAAGAGCTCAGGCCCTCCTAGTGAAAGGTGAACGGCTCACCTAGCTTCATTAAAAACCAGCAACATTAGTTATTTCAGCCTTCCAGGGCAGGCAAAAGATAGATGAAAGGAATAAGCTACACTGGGAACATCAATAAATTACTGCAGCCTCTTACTGGCTGCAGTATTCAATAGTTTGAAATGTTTTCTGGCGCCTTAGGCAAGCAGAAGATTTGCAGAAATGCTGAGCCCATGGCCCGTGATGTATCATTGTCACCACTCAGCTGCTAAGTTGCATTTCCTCTTCCTTCCCATGCAGTGTGTGTAACTCCGAGCGGCCACAGCAGTGAATTAGAGAGATATCATCTCTAGACCAGCAGCAGCTGCCTGGTGACTGTCAGGAGGAGAGTCCCATTTCTGCTATTCAGAGACAGGTGGCTGAAAGCAACAAAAACCTGGGTGCAAAGAAAGGGATGTACTTGGATTAAGGGTTCCCCGATTACCCCAAAAGAACAGGACATCTTCATGGGTGAGGTGACCTTCCTGCCCACACACAGAGCTCCCCAACCTGCCAGGGGACACCGCTGTCCTGCGGTGTCAAAATGGGTGTCATTTCTTCTGGGGAAGAACTCAGCCGTTTGTATGCAACAGGCCCATGGAAACCCCAAGCGTGGGGAGGACGGTTTGGGGAGGACTTGGCCTGGCCCCGGAAGGCAACGTGACACGACAGGCCTGTGAGCCCGCTCCTAGTGAAACTCCCGACAGCATCCTCGCAGCAGCCCGGAGAGAACCTGATCCAATTAAAAATGGCTTTGGCTGGCAGGGTCCTGGTGAGTGCCATGTATCTGCACAGACGATTTTCACAAATGTAGTGGACTACTCCATGTGGGTTTGCTGTGGAAAATATTTAATAAACTCTGGAATATGAATCCCTATCAAGGACCCTGAACATTAATTTTAGTCACAGTTGGCCACACTGTACCAGCCTATAAACACCTCTCCAGTTTCAATTAACATTTCTCTATCTCCTGTCTCACTGAATATTATATTTAATTTAAGAGGATTGGTAAAGATAGTTTTCACACTTCACAGGAAAGCATAATGAAATAATTATACCTGCACCTACAAAAAGCATGAGGATATTGCATAAAGAGCTTTAAAGTCATCCGAAGAAAAAACTTCTCCAGGAGACCTTCATTCCAGCTTCAGCTGCCGAGGCTTCTGCGCAGGCATCTGCCAGACCCTGCTCAGTGTCTGCGCCGCTGCAGCCGCAGCGGGCTCAGCCAGCAGCGTCCCGGCAGAACAGGGACCTCCCACCCACCACAGGGACATCTCTGCTCCTGCAGGCCGGGCCACCAGCAGGGCCATTCTGCATCCCTCCGTGGTGGACACTCCTTTACAGCAGCTGCCGTGGGGCCTTGCTCCCAGATAGACTTGTCTCAGGGACTCATGGTGGTGGCATCAGATATCTCTGGAGATCAGCAGAGGCCTCTCCTGGGCCATAGCTCCAGAGCAGCGTGCTGTGGACTGGCAGAGGTGAGGGAAAGTTGGAGGCTTGTTACTCCTGGCTGCACCCACTGCTCTGAGGCTCCGAGATGCCCACACACCTCTGCCTCCTGTCATCACCTCTTGGGCACGTTCTGGAGCTTGTTGATAGTAGCACCTTTCTGAGCCTCCTCCACCACTTCCCACATCTCCTGCCTTAGGTAAACCCAGAACCAGGCAGCGTAAGTCGGTGTTTTCTCTAGCAAGAACTGGGCTGCAGAGCACAGATCCTGTTCCCCAGCACCACAGAGGGAGTTAAAATGTATCCTGTGATGAAGGAAAGGACAGCCCTGCAACCAGAACTGGCTACAGACAGGCAAAGTTACACTGCCAAGAGAAACCAGGGCCCAGCAGCAAAGTCCCTCAGGGAGAATGCACAGAGCAAAGCCTTCTTTAGTCAGAGTGCAGATCAAGACGGGAATCTCTCTGAACCCCCAAACACATCACTCGAGGAAAGAAGTTCATCTTTGTCTCATGACAGAGCTAGAGACACATTATAGTGAACGAGCCCTGTGCAGTGCCAGACAAGGCAATCGGGCACAAGGACCAATTCCTACACCTCTGCCGTTCACTCCAGGGCCAGGCTTTGAACTGCACCTTCCCCTCAGAGCCACGCTCCAGGAGCAGGGAGGCCAAGGCATAGTGCTGAACACACACAGGACTAATCTCCTGTTCTCCACACATCACTAAGGCTTCTCCTGGAACAAACACAAGGTGTGTTTTCCAGGACGCAACGGTAGCAATAGCAACAGCATGAGGTGACAGAGCAAACTGCAACTGCACGAGGCTCTCAGGAGCAGATAGCATCGCTCTGGAGAGTAGGGAGAGTAACCTGGCTGCTAACAAGCAAGCATAATTCATTATCAGAGCTCCTATCATCTCCTCCTTCCTCAGGATGGGAAAGCAGCCAGCAACACAGCAGCCTTTAAAAGAGTGTGCCTGTGTCGACTATAAACTGCTGAGTTCCATCCTGGCAACAAAGAACAGAGCTGGAGGAGGTCCACCAGCTGAGCTCAGAGCTACGGAGGACTGAGGAGCACAATGTCCTGCAGGGCACACACCTTGACAATGCAAGGACAGTGACACCTTGGGACAAAGGGAACCAGACACCCGCTCACCCATCAGGAGTCCAGAAGCCAGGGAAGCACAGCTCCAGCTGACAGCTCTCCAGGCAACTCCAAGCTCCAGCTGACCATCTCACACACCTCCCACTCCTTTGATTCACAGGCTGGACAGAATCTTGGAGTAAGTTGGGAATCTCTCTCCCGCACAGGCTAGTAGAGAGGGAAGCTGTGAGGTTTGTGACTAAGGTCATGGACACACTGAAATCAACCTGTCCTGGTTAAATGGGGGTGTAGGGGCCTCAGCAACCACTGCTGCAATCCTCTGATCCCTCCCATCCCGCGGGGCTGCTGGTTGCCTACACACACCCGAGCAGCTAATGCCAGACCTTCTTGGCCCCCCGGAATCCAGATATAATTTCATCTTGCCCTTAGCCCTGCAGCGTATCTCACAGCTCTGTACAACCATGTCTGGCTTCGCTCTGCTGACATCGTCTGCAGATCTCCTAAGCTCTTTCCTTCTTGTTCCCGATGTCGTAACAAATGCCCTCAGAAAGAACAGGTTTTCCCACAGCAGACTCAAAAAATATATTACTGTTTGTCCTCATCTATAACATCATTTGTAGGAAACCAGTAGCCTAGTTTGTCAAAAATCATAGAAATTTAAGGCTGTAAAGGACAGAATGCAAGCGAGTGTCATCCTCTGAGTAATAACCTTTCTTGTCTTTGAAGGCTGGGTCCATTTCAGACCAACAAGATTCAATTCTTTCAACCGTCCCTTGTGAGCCACATTTTTTGGATCTCAGCATCTCTCTTGAAATTCTCCAGTGCTTCATCAATTCTCTATTTTTTTTCCTCAAATAAATATGTATTTCATTATTTTTAAAAACAAGATATTTTTATTCCCTGGCATCACATGCAGGAGGAACAATTATACCCAGGCTCATACAGGCAACACTCGTGCAAATGCATCCTGAAGTGATAATGTTTTGCTTTTTGGCAACAGCAGGGCAGTATCACACCCACATCCTTTCCTGTAGAAGATATTTCATGTATCAAAAGCAGAAATACATGTGTATATATACACATACATATTTCTGCATTTGATTTCTCCTTCCTGTCCAGAACATGGACTTTTCAGTATTGACTTTCTCCTGCTGTAGGGCCCCTTTCTGATTCTACTTGTGCCCTGGGGACTGCTTAGACTCTCACCTACATGACATGGGCCAGAGTTGTAAGATTTGTAAGTACATCGTCTCTGTCCGTATCCACATCAGTGTTTGGTAGGCTCCCTAATTTCCTATACTAAACAAACCAATTTTCCAGTAATCTGCTTTTCTCACCTTGGATTGTGTGCAGCAGCCCACCCAGCAGAGCAGAAGGAGCTTTATCTTGGCAGAAGTGACGCTTTATTTCGGTGTTCTGTGGCCAAGTGCCTCAGGAAGATCCAAGACTGGAAGGAGATGTGGGGGACAGCTCCACGCAGCAACACGTTGATAACAGCATCCATCCTCCTCCTCACTTTGACTCCCCACCCACTCACTGCTGTGGCTCTCTGAAACCCAGCCATGGTCGTGCTCCTCTGCTATGGCTGGGCCAAGCCGTGCTGGGAAGGGCTCTGTCCCACCTGGATGATGAGGCAGGAGCAGGACACGCTCCAGCCCGCAGGACCCCAGGGGATGCTCCACAGCCCAGGCAGTCACACTGGAGCTTTTGGCCTGGCAGGAATCATCTTCTGCAGAGCTGAAGATCAAGATGAACCAAAAATTGTCTCCACATCCTTTGTTTCTGCCACCATTAAGTCATATTTCCCCTTGCGAAGGTGGCAGTGGACGTACATTACATGCATCATCACTGCAGCTATTTTTACTGCACAGAAATTAGCCCAGCAGGAATTCAATTCCATTAAATTCCATTATTTTGAGAAGGGAAACTCAGTGCTGACTTCAGAGAACAGCAGCCACAAAACCTACAGGAGGATCAGAAAGGACAGAAAAGGAAACAGCCGCTGGGAAGGGGTGGGAGGACACCAGATGCCTGCAGACAAGCTGCCCCTGGCCACCCCAACACCGTAGTGGCATCAGGCCAGTCCCTGAGAGTGCTGGCAGCCCAGGAGCAGGACCTGTTCCCAGGGCACCCCAAGCTCTTCCCTCTCATACCATGCCGGTATGCCCCTGTACCTGCATCAGCGAGACTAATGCACTGAGATCTGCAAACCTGAGCCCATCGGCATGGAGAATCACATGGGGAGGAAAGGCTGCTCTTGCTCAGCTTTTCAGTGGCTGAAGCTCCAGGAGGGCTCTGGAGCAACCTGCATATGCCAACAGCTCAGGGACCAAGATGAGACCTCAGTCTGGGTCAAGACTGCAGCCCTGTGATCCACAGAAGTTTGCTTAGTAATTCAGACACTACCGAAAAACCTAGAATTGCACTCTGGCACTTCGCAGCAGTTTGCTAATGGCAACAAAGACAGGACAAAGTCATAAGGAGGAGGCTCAGGCACAGCATTTTTTGGGAACACTTGAATCCGCCGGACTCATGCTTATACTTGTGACTTCCTCCTCCAAACACACACCTCAAAGAAGTGGAAGTCCTTACTCTGGTGTTTACATTTCGTCATTCAGGGTCACTATGAATTTCCCCATTTAAATACATCATCCTTGACTGAGGGTCATCGGGTTTCCACTCTCCACTGCTTGACAGACTTTCCTGCTCTCCTTAAAAAAAGCTTTGGAGTCAGACGAGTACTAACTACATAATGTCACCTAGGAGACAAGGGGACTCCCAAAAATCAGTGCCAGAAAATGTGGTAATCCACAATTAATTAGGAAAAAACCCAGATAATTAGACAAGCCATGTGCATTTGCAGCTGTGCTATCAACAGTGCAGGCACCTGCCTGCGAGCTTCCATAGGTGGGAAATGCACAGGATAGCAACAGGAGATTCCCACAGCCCACAGGATGGTCCTGCCCTCACCCTGAACCCACCACAGAAAGGAGGTGGCTTCTTGACCAGAAATCAAGCATTAAGTTTGAAGCCCAACATGCAAGAGGCTACTCGGTGCACTACACAAAACATCGTTCACTGGGAGGAACTACCAGAGTTGATGGAGGCCGTTAGAGAAGGATTGCATCTGTCCCACCTGGGACAGTTCCATCCTTACACATTTCTGCTCATTAGAAGCAAAAGGTTCAGCAGCAAAAAAGGCCCAGCTGGTCCCCACACCCCACACCAGCCAATAGCATTGCTACAGCTGCACAGCTCCAGCCAGCACAGCAAGATGCTCACGCAGCTCCTCCCGCGAGGTGCAGTGGCAAACGCCTGCAAGTCTCAGGCAAGATCTATCACTTCGGGGCCCTGAGTGGCTCGGAGCACATGTGCTAGAGATAAAATAGTATTTTCCTGGTTACCTCCAGCACTTTATTGAATAAAGTTTAAAACCTTCACCCCGACTCGATCCATCTGTGCAGGTGTCAGAATACTTTCTCATTTTTAGTTTGGAGAGGAAGAAAGTGCAGGGTGAGCAGATAAAGCAGTTGCCTGATTTGAATTTTACTTCTACCCCATAACTCTCTGTAGAGGTCAAGGAGAAAATGACAGGTGGAAAAATGTATCTCTGAATTGCCAACTATAGGTTTCAGAAGATTCATTTCCAAAGTGCGTTACCACAGACGGCAGGAGGAGAAGAGCAGGGCTCACCGGCTGGATCCGCAGCACAGGGTGCAAGCAGCCAGCGCAGCCTGCCAGGAGGGGAGCGGGTGGCTCCTCAGTCCTGTTGCCAGGCTGAAAATGCTTCAATTTAAACCTGATTTTTAACATTATGGAGAAAGTTCTTTCATCATCCAAACAGACTATCCCAGCCAGCAGTGTCCAAGCAGCCCCGCAGCAGCCCAAAGCGCCCACGCTCCGCAGTGCCCAGGCTGAAGGGCATCTGGGCAGAGGTGCCAAGGAGCAGAGCTGTGCTGCAGGGCTGCTCCAGGAACACCCCCTGTGCTGCCTGGCACCCAGGGAATGTTCCTTTTCTGTGTGAGCAGAGCTGTAGTTCACAGTTCAAGTCTCCGAGAGCTGAAAATAAACTTGAATTCGCTTACCATCCATCTCAGATTTGCCAAGTTCAAAAGTTTTAATTGCAGTTGTTTGATAAAACTTTCTTCCTGAACAGGACTGTGGGCTATGTATATTCATAGAACTTCCTCAAAACAAATGAGAAGTCACTGCAAGCATCACAGAAGGAGGACAGCAGCAACCAGTCATTCCCCCACACCAACAAGATTTAGGATTTAACTTTGCAAACCCGTTGTGGTTGCTCTGTAACTGCAGTCTCTAAATCAGTGATCTGCAAAAGCAGGGAGTGCAGGGAGCCAGCCTGCACTGTCATCTCAGGAGCAGCCAATAGGCCTTTGGAAATTTCCAGGAGGACATGGCAAGCTGATCTGTGAAGATCTGTAGGAGGGAATCCCGAGGGGCCATGCCTCATGAGCCAGGCACCATCCCCCAGTACACAGAAGACTCTTCTGATAGAGCAAAGATACAGGAAAGGACCTGTCTTGCCAGGCCTGCAGACCACACAGGGTAAATTCACGGGGGCCCCAGCTCTTCCCCAGCACCCCAGAGCTGCTTTTCCTGCAGACACAACCCAGAACCCTTCCTGTGACAGAAAGACACCGTATCATCTACCTGCTGAACAGGCTTGTGGAGACAAATACAAGAAGGCAGCATGTCCCTGAGGCCATGGGGTTAGTGTGCCCTGAAGCCTAAACAGAAACATCTTGACCCTGAGAAGTGTGATGCCACCACCAGGGTTGTGAAGCTGGGGAGGACCATGCTAATGCTGCTTGCACGCAGCAGGTGCTGCATGCCCATAGAGGTCCTGGGCTCCTCAAGGCCAGGAGTGCCCACTGACCCCATCCTCCCCTCGGCTGGTGTGGCTCAGGGACACAAGGGCTCTTGGAAAGCAAGATCATTTCTGTGCTCAGTTGCCCACTGGAAGCTGTTACCTGCAGCAGCTCCCTTCTGGAGACAGCCAATTTTCCCACTGGCTGCAACAGGTTTCAGAGCTGCAGCTCAGCACAGACATCTTGTACTCTGCACAAGGACAGAATTCCTTTCACACATTTCAGTGATACCGACCTGCTTATGCAGCCCTGTCACCAGCACGTCCCAGAGCCTCTTCAGGATATAGAAATAGCAATCACGACGCCATGTACTTTTTCTTCCTCTTGTACAGAGCTTCTCGAGACTGCACATGTACACACGCATATCCTGCTGGGGAGGTTGTGTCAAGGATGTTTTGCAGCTACCTCTGAGTGCAGCCCTGACTCCATCCCAACAACAGCTCCAGCCCCTGCACGCAGCCCCTGCACGCTGCCAGCATTGTGCATCCACACACAGGTGCACCCACCGCCCAGCGCCCTCCCCGTGCTGCTGGCCACCCCACCAGTACATCCTCCCTCACCTCCACAGAATGCTTCTGGCTTTGGTTTATTTGTGGTCACTACAACACCCCTGTTAACAAATCCCAAGTGCTCCGTTCCTGAAAGGTGCAATAGTGACACAGGTTTGAGTCCCTGAAGAAAGTCTCACAGTAGCATAGCTCACCCTAGGAGGGTTTTGGCCCCATCCTTCCCTGAGCACTGACTGTAGAGGCCAACGGTTTAGCACTGTCATTTCTTTTATACCGTAATGCTCATTTTAGCAAAGCAACTTATTTTTAATAGAGTTTGGAATTTTTTTTTGTATGTCTTCACTTGCACTCCAAGGATGTTTGCTCTCAATTTATTTCTGCTCTTCTTATCTTCTCAACAACTGCATCTCTTGTTCCAAGTCCTGCTCATTTTCTGCTCCTTATTGTGATTTTTCTTTAATTTCATCTTGTTCCCACACTTCCCAATCACACATTTCATCAATTCTGCTTCCCTATTGCCAACAATATGTGATTTCTTTATCTTAATTGTATCACCCAGTCATCTGGTTCCAGGATGGCATCTCTCTACCTCACAGTGCAGTCCCTTTAATCATTACTGCTTCTGGCATGTATAATAATAGCTGAGACAAGCTGTTAGCTTTCACCTCCCAGTTACAGTCACAAGTTGTTTTTTTTCATACAAGTCCTAATGACAACACAAACTGAAAACCCTCCCAGACACCACTTCATACAGACTGCAGGAGAAACTCACTACTCCACAAGCTCCTCTGCCCAGCTCCCCGATGAGCAGCAGGGTGCTGTGCAAGATCAGCCCTTGAGGAAGGGAAGCCTTCCTGAAGGGTCAGGCCCAAGCCCTTGCAGGGAGCCCGTGAGAAGTCCCTGAATACCATCCTGGCTGACCACACAGCCAGTTTCTGCTGTTGCTCCCAGGGCTGTCTCCTCCCCACAGATCTTGGGCAGCCTTCCCCCACAGCAGCAGGAGCACCTTTTTTACTCCCATCTACACCTCTGATGCCCACCTACCCACAAGGAGAAAAAGCTCTTTGTACTTGTCACCCAGCCCCTCACCTGGCAAAAAGGGCTCCTCATCACTGCTTCCCATGTCTGGAGGGTCCTTCTCCCACCAGGCTGTGGGATTTAGCACTGAGTCTTTTTACTCAGTGCATGGCAGAAGTTACTGACTAGCTGCACTGTCTGGGGTGAGATGCCTTCTGTCTGTCTGCATACACCTACACCAAGGTGCTGGCACCACCAGGTGCTCTGGATATCTGGCTACACCTGCTGCTGCACGCACTGTCCTCATCTCAGGTGTCCATCCAGGTCCTCAGTTTATAGCACCCAAGCTCCCCCCAAAAGTTTTCAAGTAGCTCATTCATGTTTAGAGCATCTTCAGCATTTGGGGGGCCTGCTCAGTGCAGGCAGTAACATCTCGTCTCCAGGGAGGCAGGTGGGGTCCAGCCTCCTCAGACGAGGTTTGGAGAAGACCCTCACAAGGCTGCCCAGCAGCCTAGGAGGAGGCACTGTCACAGGAGCCCGATGTGGTGCGCTTGCTCCTATCTCCGTACAAGCAGGTTTTCTGGATGAAAACATTTCTACTTGAATCTGCTTCTCCAGACTTGGTAGCTCCAGGAAAAGGCAAAGAGATGCAGTGCATAGCAATTTATCAGCAATAAGTTGTACACATGGGTAGGAATAATATTGACACTTAGAACAGCTTAAAGGCCACTGCAGAAGCCAGCTCAACATAGAAGGAGTAGCTGCGTGTGTCAGACTCAGCACCTCTGTATTCTGATCCGCAAGTGCTGCTTAGAAGGTTAGCGAGATCCTGGCTCATACAGAGAGGAGCATTTTACATATGTCAGAGGGTATTGTGCTGCCAGCTATGAATCAGCAGAGGAGCTGATCTGGTCACCTGATTTGCACAATGGTAGAATTGAATTGGAGCTTGAATAAGATAGGTCAAACAAAAAGAGAAAGGAGTGGTGGGGGGATTATACGGCAGGAATATCTGACAAAAGGCATTACTTAGTCTGGAAAAAAGCCACTTACACAAGGTACCATATTTTGTATTTGTCAATGTAAAGTGATCCTTGCTGATCTATTGGAGGTCTCTAGACAGGCCCATGCTAAAGGTCAGCAACTCAAATGAAGGAGGAATGTGCCCAGTCAGCTCTCCAAGGTGCAGACTGTGCTCCTGTCCTACCCTGTGCAACAAGGCTGCAAGCACAGCATCCAGGCATGACAGTGCTGCAGGTCAACGAAATCAACTGCCATATTACAGCAAGAGAAGTCATCAGAAAAGAACCACTCTGTCCCCTGGCATTGCTGTGGGGTTGATTTATCCCCTAGAGCAAGTATACTTTTAGGGTTGGAAAGTTTCGCATATAGTAGTAAGCACTCAGAAACCTGGCCAGACAGAGTGTGGAGCAGATGCCCAGTGTTTCCAGAAATTAAGTCCATGAGCTGCTTCGGGGTGAAGAGATTAAAGGAGGGAAGTTTTTATCAAGCGGCAAGATAGCAAGCAGATGCTATGCAAGAGCTGGGACAGAAGGACAGCACCGGTTGACCCAGATGTCTGTGCATTTGCTTAGCTACAGAAAATGCACAAAGAACTAGACAAGGCTCTATAGTGGCAGATTCGCTTAACAGCCCTGTAAGCCCTGCTGCCTCCACTCCTGCCAAAGCACAAGAAGCACGCACAGGGCGCAAAGTTCCTGAGGACAGCACCTCAGGCTGGTACTGAGCCTGTCTGAAAGGTTTTTACAAGCCAAGGCGAGCACAGTCCAATGGGGTTGAAAAGGCAGAACGTGCAAATACTGACAAAGATGTACAAGAGGACCATCAAAAGAGACTGCCAGCAACAGGCCCAGACAAGGAGAAGGTGCTGGACCTGGCCCCTGGAAGCACTAGCTGTGCTGACACCCACCAAGTGCCAAACCCACCTCCCCACAGGTTGCTCTGGAGAGTTCGGCTCATGGTGCTAAGACAGGGGAATCCTGGGTCGAGGCACATCCTGACCAGAGGCCATGGCCAGGGCATGATCGATTTAGTGCACGAGATTGCAGCGAGCAGGAAGATGGCAGGAGCAGGAAAGTACTGCTTTCCAGAGGTGAGGACCATCACTGAAGCAGTCACCCTGCATGGTCTTTCTGACACACCGACAGAGTGCCAGGACAGGATTACTTTCCCTGCAGGGCTTTCTGGGAGCAAGATAACACAGGACAGTGACAAGCCACCAGAGAAGCCCAGCTGTTGGCAGGAGACCCCCTGCTGCAGCACACCCTCTTGTGAACCTCCACTCTGTTTCTGCTGTGTAGAGAAAGACTCTGCGTGTCCTTCACTGGGACCTGCCACAGCAAGAGCTCGGAGCTTCTGCCGCCCCGGGGAGAGGGCGAGAGGACATGTGGGAGCCTTCTGTTCCCAAGTCCCTGAGACTTGACTCTGCTGAACACAGCTGAGACACCTGTGCAGCAATAACACTGCTCTCACTCCTCCTCATTCCCATACATCGAGCCTGCATACTCCTGTAGTTTAAATCTTAAGCATTCAAGGCATGTTGATGCATTCAAATATTTCTTCCATGCAAATAACACTCTATATAATCCATTCTAGGCAGCTATAACTTAAACTGACAGCTACTAAAAACTGGGGGAGACTGCCATGGGCACGACAAACACAGATAACAATACTTAAACGTAAAGTGAAATGTGCCAATAGTCAGCCCTGGAAACAGATGGGAAAGCCATCCTGGGCTCCCAAAGGTAAAGAGTGGTGTCACCTGCATGGGTCTAGGGCTCTGGGAACAGGTCACAGCATTGGCACTTCTGTTTCTGCCCTTAAAAAGGAGTTGGGAGAGGAAAAATAAAGCCAACAAGGGGTGTCATCTGAAGCAAAGTTAGAGCCTTCTCAGAGAGGAGCTCTTTAAGGACACGTTCTTCCTGAGGAAGAGCTGCCTCCCAGCAGACACCCCACAGACAGTCAAGCTGCCCCATGCATTGCCCCAAGAGCATGCTCAGCACCCCTCACAGGCTGCCCAGGCAGAGCCCACTGAGACCCCTCTCTCAGTGCTGCTTAGAGACCCTCACCCTCTCTGCTACCCCAGAGCCTTTCTTTGTAGCTTTTCTAGTCTAAAGTTGTCTGTCTTCAGTTGCATCTAGTTCGACTTTTGTCTGCCAGACAGAGCTGTCTGCTATCAGAGCTCCATTCCCTACGTAAGGGCTTGTGGGCAGAAGGAAGCTGCTTCCACAGCCTGCCTCTGATAGAAAATCAGAGATCTCTCTCCTGCAGGCTCTCACTTTGTGGCATGACTTCATATTCTGCAGTCACCTTGCAGCTCTTCCTAATTCTTCTCCTAGATGCCAGCTCCCAGCTTAGCAGAGCCAGCAGACCTGGGCACATTGCTCCAGCCACACAGGCAGCAGATAACCACTGACTCGCACCAATTCTCACTGCATCCATGAAAGGAGTTGGCCCTTCTGGCCCAGCTGGAAGCACGGCTTCCTCCCTCACCAGTTCCCAGCAAAGCTCTTCCCTCCCTCTATCAACATTCTGTAAGTCTTGGCTTCTCATTTACATTCTCTTCACAATTACATTTCCATTTTGTTTCAGTTGTTTACATGTTTCTCCTAAAATCCTTGCTCCCACGCACTATGCTTCATGGTTATTTTCAACTTTGTGAAATTAGCCCTTTTAAAGCACCAAGTGTGCACCCATACGCGGATCTGGATTTTATTGCATTCACAGAATGTCTTTGGTTGGAAGAGACCTTCAAGATGATCCAGCCCAACCTTTGACCCAACACTACAAGCTCACCACTAAATTATGTCCCTGAGCACAGGGAGCACACACCATTTAAATGCCTCCAGGGATGGCAACTCCACCACTGCCCTGGGCAGACCATCCCGATGGTTGATAGACCTTTCAGTGAAGAAATGTTTCCTAATATCCAGCCTGAACCTCCCCTGGTGCAGCTTGCAGCCATTCCCTCTGGTCCTGTCACACATCACCAGGGAGAAGAGGCTGTCCCAATCCTTGCTCCAACCTTCTTTCAGGTAGGTGCAGCAAGCAAGAAGGCCTCACTTCAGCCTCCTCTTCTCTGGACTAAACCACCCCAGCTCCCTCAGCCACTCTTCACAGGAGTTGCGCTCCAGGCCCTTCACCAGCCTCATTGCCCTTGTCTGGTCACACTCCAGCACTTCTGTGTCCTTCCCATAGAGAGGGGCCCAGAACTGAATGCAGTGTTCAAGGTGTGGCATCACCAGTGCCAGGTACCAGGGGATGATCACCTCCCTGTTCCTTCAGTCCCAGTGTTTCTGATATAGGCCAGGGTGCCAATGGCCTCCTTGGCCACCTGCCCACACTCCTGGATGATATTTAGTTTACTATCAATCAACACCCCCAGGTCCTTCTCCAACTTGCAGCTTTCCAACCACACATCCCCACGCTGGTAGCTTGCCATGGAGGTCTTATGACCCAAGTGCGAGACTCAGCACTTGGCCATGTTGAACCCCATGCAATTAACCTTGACCAACCTCTTTACAGAAAAAGCATATTTGAGTTGCCTCCGCCTGCATCAAAGCTACTGCGAAGGTTGAGTTCAGTGACCTGTCCCCCCGCGTCCAAAAGAGGGCTACTGCAGAACTCTTGGGTGCAACTCCTGAGCTCAGGAACTATCACACCTGGGGGTTTGGAAGCGTCAAGGCCATTTTGGTAGCACAGGACATCCAGCATGCATCACTCCAAGGAAAATATCCCTCTTTCTGTAGATTCACATGGAGCGATGCTCCTGCTCTAGCACGTGTTCCCTTTTCCACAGCAAACACCTCATGCTCTGCATACCAGGACATACATTGCTGCGTATCTTTCACTTGCCACCAAGCTGGCAGCAGCAGAAGTGCCACTTGCGACAGAGATCAACCTTCCACCACCTTCACCCTCCAATCTCTCCCAGAGAGGTGTAGCCCAACAGTTTTCTGGTTATGGGTTTTCCAGTGTTAACTTTCCCAGCAGGTCTCAGCAACAACAATAGTTCACACTGGCTCCCATAAATGAGCAATTCTGAGTGTTCTGGTTTATTACCCAAGCTCCTGGCACTGATGCATAGCAATTAAATAACTTTGTTAATGTGTCTTTCCTAATTCATTACGGCACAGACAGGAATGCCTCAAGATCTTATCACCCCTGCTCACAGTCAGGGATTTATAAGCACAGGCAGCAACACAGATAAAGACATTCCAACTGGTGCATGAAATCATACCAAAGCTCTCTCCAGTCCCCCCACAACAGGCTACTGCAGCTTCTGGGATAAAAAACTGCTGCCACAGAGAGAGATGCTGCCCCTAGCTAGATCTCCTTGAGAACCAAAGTTCCCTTCTAATCAAATTGTCATGCCAATGACTGCCTTTACCATCATTGCAATTAACCTCCTCACACATAAAACACAAACAATCAAAATGTTTCTCTTCTCCAGGGCTCTGTGTGACTTACAGGTCGAAGAGAAGTAGCGGCTGGTCCATCGCCGCTGCTGGATGTTTCCACATCTTCTCCTAGCTCTAGCAGGACAGTCTTCTTGACTTCACCTCCTCACCAGCTGACCACCAGCACCACCCCAACCTGACATCTCCTGCCCTCCCTTTTATCTCTTCTGGAAGGAAGAGGTGAAAAAAAACCCTCACAAGCCATTGGTCACTGATCTTAAGAGGGGTGGGGAGATCACAGCGGTGGGGACAGTGATGAGGACAAGAGCAGTATCACCTGCCCCCAGTGAAGTCTGCAGAGTGGATGCAAGCCAGGTGAAGCCCAAGAGCAGCTCTGGGGCAGACCCACGTGCAGGGGGGCAGGTGTTCACCCAGCCCACAGGTGCTGCCCGGGGCAGGGTTTGACGGGGGGCAAAGCACATCGCCCCTTTTGCCTCTGTGCTTTTCATATAGCTCCCCTTTGGCATGATACCTCCCAAGGCTGCTCTGAGCCTTACTTATCCAGGTATCCCAAAGATTTTTGCCAGCTTTCCCCTGGGACTGCTGCCCTTTTTGGGGGGTGGTGGATAGCCCCAGAGAGAACAACCAAGGAAGAGAGACAGAAACGGGGTTTCTGTTTTTCATCCCAGACCAAGGCACCAATGCCCTGCCACGTGACACGGAGAAAAGGAACTCTGAATCTGCCCCGTGAAAGCTGTTTGTTTCCAGGTGACATCTACCCAGAGGTCAGCCTACGTGGTCAGCTTTCAGTTACCGTGTCTGGAAAAGAAAACACACAAACTACTTATGCTTTTCTCTGGCACCTAGCAACAGCACTCCGCATGAATGAAACCAGCCCTGAGCTCTGCAGGAAGTACCGGAGGAGGACAAGCCCTTGGGCTAATTTACAAGGAATGAAAACACTTTTTACACAATGTCCTGACACCGTGGCAGCCATTTTCTCTACACAAAACAATTCCAGTGTTTGTTGTTCTTTCAGCCAGGCTTTTCCTGCCCTAGAAACAGTTCTGGAGTGCTCTTAAGCCTCCCCTGTGCTGCTGAATTACTTGCGGCTGCTGAAGCATCCCCTCCATGGGGACGTTTAAGTGGTGGTCCCAGCTGGGCCCTGACCAAGTGGGCTGGGGCTGGCACGGGGCTGTGCAGCCTCAGCAGGTGCTGCTGGAGCCCGTGAGCCCCAGCCAGCAGATCCCCCAGATGCTGCTTCAGCGTCCCAGGCAGAGCTGTGACTGGGGGGGCACTGATGGCTCCATTGACCATCTGGACACGGGGTGCTGCTGGGTCTGTGGTGAGATGGACATGGGGTGCTGCTGGCTTTGTGGGGTGCAGCAAGGCAGCACATCACCTGCCCAACGGGGAGAGGAGCTGGCTGAAGATTCCTGTCAGCTGCACATTCCTCCAGGTCTGGGTTTCACAGGATGTGTCCTGGCTGGGGAGGCAGCTCCAGGGAGCCCGACTGTCTACCCTCAGTTCTCCTCTTCTAGCCGGGGCCCTGCGGGGACCGAGGGGAGCACAAGGCCACATCTGCAGGAGGCAGCTGCCTCACAAAAGCCATAAGAGCCGCTGGAGTATCTGTTCAGACTTAGTACTGGTGACCCATTAGGAGAGGATCAAAAAATCCCTTTCCTCATGCACTAGCTGGCAGCAGTTGCCATCTCTGCACCATGCTCAGAGGTGCAGCACAGAGCTCCCACCAGTCCAGCCTCAGCAGCACCCTCCAGCATCCTTCTGCTATGTGCATGTCCCTAAGGAGCTGGGTGCTCCAGGTACACCGGTGCTTCTTGGACAAGGGGTTGTCAGGGGCTGCAGGCCCCGGCTCAGCAAGCTGACATCACGTGCCTGATGTTGCCAAACACAGATGAGCTGTTGCTAGAACAATCAATTTTTAAATATCTCTCTGCCTGTTGCCCTCAGCCCTGCAGTAACTATAGTAACAGTGCTCTGGGCTCCCCCGCTTCCCAGGCGCTGCTGCTGTGCCCAAGGCTGGAGGGGCTGCGGGGGCTGATTCCTGCTGGGCTCTGCCCTGGGGTGCAGAGCAGCTCACCTCAGAGCATCCCACCTTCCCCACTCCGGCAGCACCATCCCAGGCTGCCAGCCGCCAGCTCTGGGCCCTGGCACAGAGACTCTGCGGGCAGCTCCAGCCTCTCTGACTGCAAAGAAACTGTTCCCATGCTTCTGGCAAGCACCCCAGCACCCTGGGAGCAGGGGATGCCCCAGGTCAGGCCGTACTGCCCACCCACGGGGCTGTCACAGGGCCCCACCCCAAACGAGGGAAGCCAGCATGGTCCTGCAAAGCAGGTTTGGCTTGGCAGAGCCCCCGTGGCT
>JANHFX010007648.1:31365-63870 GCA_027560015.1 Chloroceryle amazona | reverse complement strand
AATTCAGTAAGTGCAAAAAGACTGAGAGATTTGTTTTAAGAGTGTACTCCTACAAAATTTAATTCATCAGCTCTGTTGCAAGCAAAATAAAGTGGAATGTTTTCTATTATTAATTTTTTCTACAATACCTAGACTCCCTATAAACACTACCTAGTCTGACATATGGCATGATGTCCAATAGCATATAGCTGTTAAGCACTAGGACTGGGCTGACCACTAGATGAACGATAGATGCTCTCTATTAATCCCTCTCCCTGCCCAAAAGGGAGGAGAAAGGGAATAAATGAGAGAGACTTATGGAGTGGAAGCCAAAACTAACCCAGCTTTAATAAAGTAGTAACAATAAAATGAAATACAGATGAAATCAATATCAAACCCAACCCCCTTGATGGTAATTGAGTAACAGTCAGGATCCGGATTCAGGAGCTAGATTCAGGAACACATGAATCGAGATCAAAAGCAGAATGGATGGAGTCCTCCTTGGATGCTGACCATTGAAGAAGAGAGCTTGACCAGTGCTCCCTCAGCTTTTTACTGAATATGATGTATATGGGATGAAATACCTTGTTGGTCAGTTTAGGGTCACCTGCCCATTCATCCCCACAAGTGCTGCTTTTATTTTCTGCAGAGCCCAATAAGATTTAGCAGTAACCTTGGTCTGCACACCAATCCTTGGTAGTAACTCCAAACATTGAGTGTTATCACTTCTAGAAGCAGACACTGTGAAAACTGTCATTAACTTCAGAAAGTGCAGTTAGAAGAGACTGAGCTGGAAAGTAAAATTCCTGAAGTAGTTTTGTTCTAGCTCAAACCAGGACAATAATGAAATGTAGGGTAACAACAAAAATCATCTAGAAACCTAAGCACTGAGGTGGTATCTGTCCTTCAGGCTATACCTTAGTGAACTTCACCCCATGACTTCTTTAATACTATATTAGCAATCTGAGGGTAAAGCCTGCCTTTGACACTGTTTGAGTAAGACTTTTTTACCAGTGGAGTAGAGGAAGAAAGGATCCTCCTATTTGGTTGAGAAAGCCACTGCTATTTCTAAAGCTTTCAGTTTTTCCTATGGGCAGGGATAATCTATAATATGATAAACTACTAAAGCAATAATGAATGTCCAGAGCTAAAGTCCCCGTCACTGGATGGAGTACCTTGACTTCATTAATTTTTTGTGTGGTTTCCAGTCTGATCTTCACTCAAACAGGAGTACAGGGGCTCTCAGGAAATTAGGGCTTTCGTTGCTTATGGCAATGAGAAAAAGATTTTGCTTCTTGCGTGCAAACCTCTATATGACATCTGTTCACATGAATTTATGATTTGGAATTTGAGGACAACTGAGCTACTCAATGACTTTAGGCCTGGGTTTGAGGTACCACAGCTGCCCACTGGCACAGCTTATGCTTCAAGGTTGCAGCAGGTAGCTGGGCTTGTCTCTGCTTATCCCAACATCTAGGCTTTCCTGAGAAGCTAAACTAAAGCATAACGTTTTCCTCTCCTTGTATCCTTGATTCTTTGTCTTTGAACATGTAGTCCCCCTGCTTCTAGTTATCTCTGAGTTTCCAGTTATTATGCTTTATGAGGCCAGCCACCAGGATTTAATGACATTATTACTTTGTGCTTTACAAGCACTTGATTTAAAGGAAGAAAATAATAACTGAACAATATGGTAATGGTCAGAAATACAGAAATATATTAAAAATAAATAAATTATAAAACCCCAACAAAAGAAAACCACCCAACTGATCATTATTAACATTGACTGGTTTTTAAATTTTATAGTAAAAAGTAATTTTCAGTTATCTATTATTTTCAACAATAGAAACTAAATGTCTAGCAACTACTTAAAGTTTCTTGGACAGAAATCAGTCAGGATGGGTAATATTGCAAAGTCTCTATTTTGTCCTAGTTTTGAAGGTGTCTGGGAAATCAATAGTATTTGAAAAGTTAAGATATTGTGCATGCAATTGTTTGGTAAATGTGATAAAGAATTTACTGTTAGCATAAAGTCATATTCCAGCATGGGTGGTCTGCAAAGATCTTTCCTAGGAAGGCTGTTATTCCAAATAGAAACTCAATTACTTTTTTTTTTTCAGAAATGTTTGTAACCACAGGGTAGGAGAGAATGGGTAGAGAATTAATATTTTGCATTTGAATGGAGATTAAATCTTATTGAATTCTTCTTTCCTATATCCCATCAAACCAGATTCATTATCACTCAGCCATGCTTCCTCAGAGTACAGAGCTCATTCACTTTGACTTAGGGTCACCCAATGGGTCACAGATACTGGCATGAGCTTCTTACTGGATCATGGAGACAGTCAGTGTCAGTGATTAAATGGCTTTTCCCCTTTCTATACCCTGAGGTACCAAGCTTCTAGATCAATGTCAGCTTTTATACCACTTTCCCAGTTACACGGAATTTACCATGACAAGGCAGCTTTATTTATGTATCATTCAAAATGCTATTGAGCAGCCTTCTCTTTTGTGCTTCTCTTTAATCAGTTACTCCCCAAGGTTGGAGACTAACTGATTAAGTTGGTGTTGCAGATAAGCTTTGATTGGAGATACATCAGTGCACGTGTCAAGTGAGACACTGTAGATCTTTCTTTCTATCCTTCAGACGAGCTTAGCTTTTGTTAAATACACAAAGGCATCCGGTAGCTGAGATGCTTTGGAATTCTGAGAAAAATAATATACCTTTTCTGCAAGTAAAGTTACAGTAGCTGCAGGCTGTAGTACAGTTTTAGTAAATATACGTAAATCTGCATTTATTTGTATGCTGTCAGAAATGATTAAGGAACAGATATGCCTCTATACCTTGGAGGAAAACTTTGAATCCAAGGCCCAGCTGCTGCAAATAGTTAAGCATGGGCTTAATTCTCTATGTGTGATCAGCATTATTGTGAGTTTTGTAGCTGTGTTAGCATGTGTAGAAGTGAAAACATGAGTAAATCGTGCTGAAAGAGAGGTTTATGTCTGAACCTCACTGTAAATCAGATAAACATGGTAATATATAAAAGAATTTGACCCTCAAAACTGTTATGTGATGGAGTTCTGTTTAAATTGTTTTGTCCTTTGGAGTGGATTCTGGAATTAATCTTTGAATAGTAGAAACTGCAAAAGAGAGGGGGGGAAATGAGATTGCAAACACAGTCTAAAGATCAAAATGTGTCAAAAATAAATCCAAACTGATCTTCATTGTTTATTTCTTATTTTACCTATGCTGTTGCCTGATGAGTTAGCATTGGGTGGGGTGGTTGAAAGAATTGTTTGAGACTGTAGCAATCATGTACTGCACGCTGCTCCCCCAACAAGGGCTGACTTTTTTTATAACTAGCAATTTCTTATGGTCCTTGATGAAAAGAAAGGTCTGCAGATATTTGAATTAATGTGATAGTCTGAACACTGAAAAATCAAATACTCTCTTTGTGGTCTTTAAGAACAACTTGACAAATGTCAGATCCATCATGCTAGAAACCATACGGTTGCTTTGCCATGTGATTGTCAATTCCTCCCCCAAAAAACTATGAAATGCATCCTTTGCTCCACTAAATTGTCTCAATACAGCTCCCTCTTTGAAGCTTGACTTTAGGAAGCAAGCTAACAAGAATGCTGAAAGAAATTACCAAGAGGAATTAACATTAAGTGTAAACTACTAAATATGCACAAAGGACAGAACTGGAAGAAAAATCATCACAAGCTGATATAATGACAACTCCTCTTAGTTTGAAAAAACAACCCATAGAAAAGATTAATTACATTGTAAAGTAGTGCAACTTCTAGTAGCTAAAAACCCCAGAGGGCTCAATTCATCTTTGTATTTTGTTCTCTAGAAGTGAGTGTCAATAGATGATGCAAGATATGAAACACTGATGGATGGGATTGAGTCCTATGTCTGAAGGATTATGATGCTGTAAATCTGTGCTGGTCTACCAGCGTTGGTGTAACATCAGTTTACGACAGCTGAGAATTTGTCCCCTCGTTGAAGTTATGTAATCTTTCTCAAGACAGCAATCAACATTACTCTGTGTAAGAGACTGAAAAAACTCTGAAATCTAGACAGACAAGTGAACTAAATCTCTTGTGTATAGAACACAAATATAAACAAATGTCATGATGGGAAGGAACGTGTGCTGCTTCACGTACAAAAGAAGAATCTCATTCCCGGTTTATTTTACATATGATGGAATACATATATAACCAATCTTTTGAGAAAGGCTAATAGCAGAATTTACCTCAGTAGTTTACATTTTTTTTTACAGGAACACACATTCTTCACATCAAATACCTTATTAGTCATAGCTTAATCATAATTAAAAACTTAATTCATCCCTACTATAATTAATGACTGTGTACAACAACAAGAAATTAGTTTCAGTAGGATCATAAAAGGTAGTTGGTTGCTTGCTTTTTTTTTTCTGAAGAACAAAAGAGCTTATTTTTCTAGATTCCTGATGTCTTAAGACATGGAGAGAGTAAACTATAGCATCAGGAACTCAGACTTCATGGTACTTGCTTCCCCCTGTGCTTTTCATAGTAACTTGGAAGTTGGATACCAACTTTTTTTTTTTTCTGGAAATCACTTGAAATCAGCAGAAGCTGGCTTTCTGAGGTTGAACCCAGACCTTAAACAGAAGTGTTATTTGGATACAGCCTCAAAATGAATTCAAGTCACGTGATGGGGTGGTTGAGCACCACTCTGACTTTGAGGTTACCTCTAGGGATGTTGTACCTCTGTCCTCAGAACAATCCACCACACTGCAGCAACAAAGCTGAAGCATTTGCCCCAGGTGTATTACTGTGGTCAAGGAGCAGGAAACAAGGCTAGCCTGCCTTGAAAGCAGTGAGGGAAAGGTCAAGATATTTAAGCCCTTTGTTCTTCTTCCCCTGATGTACATGAAGCAACAGACGATAGAAGGACAATAGAAGAACAGACGATTGCATTATATTGCAGTGATTTAGTCTTTTATACAATGTCTATTTAGTCCGTCCAGTTTTTTCAACCAGAGCTGAAGACCATGCCTGCCTTTGTTGGGCAGAGCAGTTTCACTGGGGCAGGATGGAGAGGAAGATGATAAGCCGAGAGGTGCTGCAATAGTGAAGAATGTCCAAAGCAGAGCTAGAGCACTGTTTGGGAGAGGTTTTCTTTCATATTCTTACATAAAATAGATACTTAACTAACACTTTTTAATATTATAGGGAGTTCAACTTGCCATTCTCACAAGGAAAGACAAGCCTTTTTTGCACAGTCCCGTGAGAATATAGCTTGTTCTCGCTGTCTAACAAGAGAAGGATGAAAAGACAGTAGCATCAAAATATCCCAGTCCCTGATGAATCTCTGTCATTCTGGTTATTCCAGACAGATACTGACTATTTTTTTATTTATTTTGCAATAATAATAAAATGTGCTGGGATTGCAGAAGGGTTACAGCTGCTGCTG
The DNA here is from genome assembly GCA_027560015.1 of Chloroceryle amazona. NCBI lineage: Eukaryota > Metazoa > Chordata > Aves > Coraciiformes > Cerylidae > Chloroceryle > Chloroceryle amazona. The sequence goes on along the minus strand of JANHFX010007648.1, from coordinate 58,427 downwards.
TCTCATGAACAACTTTGTTAAGGGTTCATTTGAAACAGTTCTTCGCTACACCGGAGAAGGTTCCTCCTCCCCTGCAATGCCGCATTGCTATCACAATGCTCTACAAATACTGTTTCTCTCCTCTTCTTCTGAACTGCACAAGGACATTAGCATGAAAACGAGGACTTTGTTTCTTAAGTGTTCATCCATTCCTCTAGTTTATCCTCCCACCTGAAGTCCTCATCTGTGGCATCAATGAGTTGCAGTGGAAATTGGTTTGATGAGGCTGCTTAAGTGCAATCCACTTACGTATTATATGCAAGGTCTATAATTATAGACCTCCTTTTATTATTATAACATCTTTTAACACTTCTGAAGTTCTCTCAGTCTCATAATTCAGCTTCATTGACCAGAAGACAAAGAAATCCACCAGCTGCAGAGTTAAAATCATGATGCTGTTGGCTTTAATCTCTCTTTAATCATTAAAATATAAATTAGCTCTTGTACTCATTACTTTCCAAACAGCTTTCTTTTCTGGTTTACTCTCATCCTCTGCTCAAAACTGCCACCTGCTTCTTCTGGTGGCCTGCCTTGCGCCAGGGAGGAGTTTCCAGTGATTGTCAAGAGCAAGGGTGCAGGGCATTAACAGCAAGAAATCATAGTAGAGAAGTAGATGTGAGCAAGTATGAATGAGTAGGTCAAAGAGTGAGGTTCTCTCTGTCAAAGGACACACTTTTAGCACATCAGTTTTTAGCAGGGGTATCCCTTTAGATAAGAAGTAAGCAAAGCCTCTTTGGAGCACTGCTGAAGTTTTCAGCTGAAATTAGATGCATGGCATGCACCACGCAGGTGCTGCCTTTCCTTGCAAGAAGGACAGCAATATGCCTCTGATAGTCCCTGAAAAGAAGAGTATTTGGTTTTTGAGTGATAATCTCTGGTAAATTACTGTGGCTATCATGTGTCAACAGCTTAGATGATGTACATACATCCACACCAATGGACGTATACTTTGGTGACAGTTAAGTTGGGGTTTTTTTTACATATGTTATTTCTAAGAGAAAATACATAAATATACATTGTTTGGCTACAGTGAGTTGTTGCCTGAGATCCTATATCAGGAATAGATTTTCTCTTTACAACTTGATCTTCATCCCAGAAAAAAAAAAAAAACTTTGGAGGAAAGGATCTTTCTATCTTTTAAGGGGATAGAATATTTCAAGCATCAGAATTTCGTACATGGCTCTTAAAGCTCATAACTCTATAAACTAAAGCCTACTGAAGTCCATGGAACTGATCCTGTTTAGTATCTGAGCATTTCTGAATGCATAGGTACACCAGGTAGGAAATCCCGAGCAAAAAGGCCTGTGGTCATACAAAGGCTCAGCTGGTGCCTAAGTATGTGACAAGTCCCATTCATTCATTGTGACACCTCAGGTGTTTAAAATTAAGCAGCCCCTTATGTACAGCTGTTGGTTCAGGGTTTAAAACTTTACTTCTGACAGTTTTGGTAACAGGAAAAACAAATATGTTCATAGTTCAGCTATGTGAATCAGATAGGAAAAGTCAGGGACTCAGGATGATTGACATCTCTAGAAATGAAGAACAATGTGGAGGAGCTTTAGGGCTACATATACAGCTCTAGCTAAAGATAATGCATCACTGAGCTGTGAGAAAGGCCAAATTCATGGAAAAATCATGCACCATATTCAGCTTAATTCTATCCCTTATAGAGTCCATAAATGAAGTGCAAAGAGATGACCTTAAGAAAGGCTCAACCTATTGGCTAAATGCTAGAAAAGTGCTGTTCTTTCTTACGCTTATTATCTGAGTTCCTTTCCCCATTTCCTAAATGTACAAGTCAAAATTTAAAGCTTAAGTCAATGAAAGATATTCTGTGTCTGGATTTTGTATATTCACAATTTTTTCCACAATCTTTGAACATGATACAGTTTGGTTCATGGCCAAGTCTTAAAAAAAAAAAAAAAAAAAAGACAAAAAAAAACCACCAAAAAAATAAACCCAAAACCCATTTTTTTTTAATTTTTTTAAACCCCAAGTATAAAAATGTCCATTTTCTATGATATTGCTCAGGCTACATGAATTAGACATGTGAAACTGGCTCCATTGAAAACAGATTTTGCTCAAATAAATGCTGAGGAAGCAAGTTTGCACTCTGCCAGAATGACTGACTTATAACATCTCTAAAAATACTTTTTGTAATCTTGACAATAATAAGAAAATCTTGGTTTGTTTTACTATGATGAAAAAACAGCTGTATAGGACTTGTGTTGTCTTAAAAGGATAAACAGAACTCTAGTCACCTTTTATTTCAATACGTATAGAATTGGATAGAAACAGCAGAAAGAAGCAACGAGAGATGTTTTGGGGTATTTGAGCATAACCCCAGTAAGGAAGACTCGATGTGGTTTATCTTGAATATTCTGAATCCAAGCACACAACTTCAAAGGGAACTCAAAGTACCACCTTAATACAACAGGAACATCATTAAAATGATGCAACTACCTGTGCCTTCAAACCTTCTTCAAACCTTCTGTCAAAGGCAAGAGGAAAAATTCAAGGAGTGGGTGGAGGCAGAATACCCCGGGCAAAGCCATAGTGTAGCTGCAGCCTTGTATTTTCAGAGAGCTGCTTTCTGATGCCACAACCCCTTGTCTTGGCTCTGCTTGTTGGATAAAGCAGGTAGGCAGCGCCCCAGCCACTTGTTGGTCTAGCATTGTCATGATCAACTGGTTGCTGCTGTTCACCAGCAATGCTTTCCTCAAAGACGTCTCCTGTCTTATCCAAGTTGTACTTTTTTACTAATGTGGAAGGTTAAGCTCAATAATTATTTAATGGGAATCCTTTTGTTTTTGATACTTGATGTAAATTCATTTTTGAGACCCTGCATGATATTTTCTTAAAAGGGAGTGTGTGACACTGTATTCTGTGAGGGAAGGGTTTACAAGAAATAGTAGGAAACCTCAGTCCAGTCTTTGTATCCCTCTGACCAGAAGTGTCCTCTTTGCAGAAGCCACATAAAGATCTGGGAGCATTTTAGGGCCACCAGAAGATGTGACATGGCATTGTGTGCTACACTCAGTAGGTACCTAGCTGGATAAGGCCTCCTTCTTCTCTTGTATAAATGATGAACTGTCCCAAACCAGAGGATAGTTTGTGATTGGTGCATAAATTCCATTGTGCAGCCTTTTCTCCTCCTTTGTGGGGTGTTGGAGCACGGGGCCAGGCTGCTGGGAAGTGCCCTTTGTGCAGGTGGGAACTTAAGTCATCAGTGATAATGAGGAACTGGTCCTAATAGTACTTACAGAAAACGGACATCTGAGGAGGCCTGATGAGAAAGAGGAAACTGGTGGTCTGGGGTACCCAGAGAAGAAGCGTATGGTTGGGAGGTTGAGCAGACCATTCTGAAAAAAGGAGTAAACCTCATCTAGAAATCTTAAACTGCTGAGCTCTGTGAAGGTTCAATTTGTATTCCTAGTTTGCCTTGGAAAAATAATATGAAGTAAGAACTGCTGTGAGGGTTCTCTTGGTTTTATTAGGCTTTATTTCAGAATTTCTTATCTGACACTAAGTTTTTACAGGAGGGGTTTTAAGATTAAATAAATGGAAAAAACATGTCACCTTGTGTAGCTACAAGGGATTTTTTAATTTTTATTTCTTTTATTTTGATATCTCTGCTTTGCTTCTGCTTCTGTTCTCCAGCTGAGGTGCAACTTTCACAGAGTTTCATTAAGTGTAGGCAGGACTATGGTTCCTAATGAAGAACTCTACCAACCTCTAATGGGGCACGGATGGGCCTGGAGTGGGCAGAATTACACAGTGAAATCTGTTTACTTCCAGGGGGAAGTAGTAATTTTTGAAATCTAATAATTTCATTTTTTAAATTGTTTAGATTGTCATGCTGTTTTCTCCTGCTTTTTGTTTGTTTTCACTGCAACATGTAAGTAGTTGGGGCATCTAATGATATTTTCATTAATATACATTGGGAGATGTCCCAGGTCTCTGTTTTAAATAGAGGGGATAACTGTAGTGGAGTGAGACTGATTTAAACAAAGCCTTCTGCAGTAGAAGCCAGTGCAAGATCATTTTCCTGTTGAAGCAGATCAAAAAATGTAATGATTGTGCTTTCATTTCTATTACAGGAGGTTCTTTTAAGCTTTTAGACAGATGTTTTCTACAACTACCACTCCTTTGCATGATTTTCTTTTTTGCTTTTTTTACCACTTTGTGGTATTACTTACCATAAGAGAGAGTTTCTCAGCTTTACCCTTCCAAACATCCCTCTTAAATACTGGGATGACATAAATTTACTTCCATAAGTGTCTGTTTAAGGTTTCTGGGTGCAGCACTGAGAAAAGGTGACAGGTTGGTTGATTCAGTACACGAAGCTTTCATTTACATGTGGAACAGGTACAGCAGGATTAGTAATGGGAGAAAATCCCAAACACATTTGTGTTAGAAGGTAGTCCACAGAACTACAAAACTGTAGAGGTAGGAAATGACCTCTGAAGATGCTCAAGCTTAACACTGTACTCAAAGCAAGGTCAGCTGGAGCAGGTTGCAAAAGGCCATGTTTAGTCAGGTTTTAAACATTTTCAAGGATAGACATTGTCAAAGCTTTTCCAGGTAACCTGTGACTGTCCACTTATTCTCATAAAAAAACAAAAAAACCCCGACCAAACACTAAAAAAAACAAAACTAAAACCAAAACTCCAAAACAAACAAACAAAAACCCCAAACAAACAAACAAACAAATCTTAATGGTCTGAGCTGTCTCAACCTCTGCTTGTATGTCGGAAGCTCCAATCCTTTAATTACCTTTACAGCCCTTTGCTGGATTCACTCCAGTAAATCCATTTCACTTCCACTTTCTGCTTGCTCTGCAATCCTTCCCAATAACTGAAATTTGGGGTCTGAAACTGAAGGTAATGCAGCCATTATCAGTCCTGGTGTCATTCCTGTTTAAGTATCATCCCATGCTCCCAAGGGAGTTAGTGGCATAAGAAGATCAATATCTTGGCATTATGATGAGAATTAATCTTCTATGAGAGCAACACACCTGTTTAGCCTGACGTGGAGAATAGTTTTCCTCTCTTTCTTAAGGCATTTCAGGTATTGTTTCACATAGTAGGGTGTTGGAACACTTCCCAGCAGCATCTGAAAATATTGAATGGCAAAGACTCTAGTTGTGCCTTTATTAGAAGTGGAAATGGTGTCAGCCTTTGCCAAGCATTTAATTGACATTTTATCAGGTGTTAGATGGGTGTGGAGTCCTATGCTTCAGGCATCTTTTGTGTTGATGTCTCAAATAAGTACTCAAAAATTTTTAAACTTAAAAACCCAATAAAACACCGGGGAAAAGAAATCAAATTGAAAGAGAAATGCAGTGAACTTGTATGCAAGCTCATATTTTAGATGAAATTAATTCTACGTCACACTTCCTGTTCTTTTGTTTTAAATATTAATTTTTCTTTGTCTTTTAAATAGTTTATTTGTCTGGTTATGTCAAATAAGAGGGATGCTGTATGCTGCCAGGTGGTGCCATAGTTTGACAGCTACTCGAGTCATACTGCATATATTGAGAATAAATGAGGTGTCATGTTATGTACTTCATGTTTAACAAGGGCTACATAATGCAAATGGGGAAGTCTTCATAAAATGGGAAACAAATAGGATATTATTATTTGAAAATACCAGGGTATGTTTTACTTTTGAAGCTTAATTTTAATGGTTTTGAATGTGGCATTAAATTGATGGTTATGTGGGATGTTTAATAACCCTACAAACAGCAAGCTTAATTCAGTGAATTAAGTGACTGGTGAATAACTTGAGTCTGTGTTCAGTCAGTTTTCCAGATTAAAATGAGAAGGGGGCTGTGCAAATGAAGCATTGAAGTGCAGGTGGGTGGATATACTTCTCTGAATACAACATTGACTCCTACTTATAAAGGGGGGTTCCTATCTTACTCAAAGTACTAAAATGCTCCCACTTGGTTCTAATCAATTTTGACAAGTGTTTATAAACCCGTTCTCTTCCACAGAAGTATAGATGTGTGTATTTTAAGGAACAGACAACCAGTCTTTTGAGTTCTGAAAGGAAATATCGAGTGGGTGTGTTTGTCGTGTGTGAATGTATGACTTATACCTGAAATATGAATCCACACATATAGACACTGGTAAGATAAAGAGAATTTTCAAAGCACTTTTTAGAAATTCATTTACCACTCTGCACTTTTTCCAGCTGTCTGTAGTATGGTGATTTATGGGAAAGGATTGTTAGAGTTTGATTTAGAGTGAAGCAGGCACTGAAGTACATTCACTTTATGACAGATATTTCTTGTTATCTTTGAGAAGAGTTCTGCAATAACACATTTCCATACCTTCCTAGGTCTGTTAGAACCTGCTTAATGGATCTCAAAGTCCCAGGCTCTGCTTCCCTTTTGTGATCTGCCTTCTGGGACATGTGGGAAGGAAAATTAGGTACAAGAGGGAGCAGGTGGTGCAGGACATAGCAGCAAATGAGCTATAAACTTGGGGAGAACAATGTAGGTAGAGGCAATTAATTTTAGATTGAAGTACACTATTCCTTCCACTAATCACAGCTGCTCGGGTCTTACAGTGAAGAAAAAAGTAAGGATGATAGGCAGATATTTGTAATGCAATGAAAAAATCCACTTGGCTTACAATTTAAAGGGTCTCGGGTTAAAAGCTAAAGCCATTTAAATTCCAGCTTTAGGGGAACATTAATGTTTTCTCCTCAGAAAATATATGTTAATAGAGGACCTGGGGACTGCCTCTGGATGTGTTTGTCAGCCTAATGCTACATCAGACCCGTGACCCTTTTTTATCTTTTTCAACTCTTTAAGCTTTGTGATTAAATTACGATAAAATTAACAATTCCCGTTATTTGTTTCACTAGCTTTTATGTACATCATATATACAGTTATAATAGCTGTTAAATCAGAGATGGAAAAAGGTAGGTTATAGATCATAATTTTTCTCTATTGCATCAAATAAATAGTTCTACTATACTTGCTTCATTGCAGTAGCAGAGAAATTAAGTTTTTCTTCCCTTACAGGACTGGTAGAAGCCCTATCTATTTATATGACCATAACGCTGAGAAAGCCAACTTCTGGATTACAGTCAAACAGTCAGTGTTGAGTCCTCACCAGTGTTTACCTCGGTTGTCTGAAGCAGGGCTGGAAACAAAGGACACACTTGGACATGAGTCACAGCAGTAAAAATTTCACCCCTGTAATGAATAAGCAGTGGTGAAATGTATATGGTTCGGAGCACCTAGACCAAGCCTGCATGACCCACAGGAGAACAGAGGAAAGAGAACAACTTCTAATTCAATCTATGGACTGTGAGCAGAAACTGCTGTATGAAATGGTATGCTGTCTATTCAGAAGGGGTGGGACTACAGAGGGATCATTTTCAGTCCTCTAGGCTCTTAAAAATCAATGGAAGCTGGAGACCTTCTGTAATGAGGGAACATTTCACCCAAGAGCCAGTGAGAGCGCTATTATATCATTTACAGTCATGGGGCTTGCATATAGGTCACGGGATGAAATTCCAAGTTATTATGGAAAATTAGTGCATATTTACATTGACTGTGTTTCTGTGGAAATCCTTCACTTTAGTTTGAATATTTCTCTTGGAACCACTTGAACCCAGAGGCAGTCTTCAAGAAGATTTCAAGGTTAGTAGAAATACATTCATTTGGCCCACTAAAGCTAGTGGAGTGAGATGTTTGGAGTTGTCACTCCCCTTTCTTTATATAAAGTCTGGCCTCAGCTGCTCAGGAGGGCTAGCGAGACCAAGGAGAGTGGTTATTCTGAGCTATGTTTCCTGCCTTGTCTGTTCTGTGAGGGATCTGATGTCTGGCCTGTGCTGTAGTTGTTGTGTTCAATGTAAACTGCTTGGGGTAAGTACAGGAGGCTTGAACTCTCTAGTGGCTGTTCACTGAATGAGTTTGAACCCAAGTGGCAGCTGAAAGAAAACCAGGTAATGTCTCCAGATTCCTATATAGGAGATGATACTGACACTTAATGACTAAATACTTGATAATTTGTAGATCAATCCCAAAACAGAGGGGTTTGTCTTGTGTTTTATTCGTGTTTTGGGGTTTGTTTTGTGGTTTGTTTATTGTTCTTTTTTTTAACTAACTGGTTTAATGTGATACAGTAAGGTTTTCCACCAAGGACAGTTTTAGCCCCAAAATAATCCTGTAGTTACCCAGCAAGAAGCAACAATATAATAATTCAGGAAAACATTAAATTATTAAATATGAATCAAAACAGAGGGGTTTTTATCAATTTTTATATATTATATAGTTTTATCTTTTCTCTCACTTCTGTGGTGTTCTCCACTCCATTCAAGGACCTTGCTGTGCCTAACCTGCCTCAAGGAAGGTATTGTCTAATTAAAATGTTTAGGTAGAGTACAGAATTCAGTTACAGAATCCTGATTGCACTACAAGAGAAATACATTCATTTAGCCTAGCTTAACTGGAAAATAACTGATATGGCTTCTGTAAGTGACCCAACTGATACCAGCATTGGCCAGCAAAGTATTTCAAAATCATAAATGAGATTTAAACACGAGATTATTTGATGTCCCAGAAAATCTTGACACTTCTTTTCCTGCCTTCTACTATCTGAGCCTTTTGGACTGCATTTGGCTTTTTCCCGAGGAGGAGTAGCACCACACACCTGTACAGGTTAGGGGTAGACCCACTGGAAAGAGCTCCATGAAGAAGGACATTGGAGTCCTGGTGGACAGTAAGTTCTCCATGGGACAGCAACATGGCCAAGAAGGGAAGGGGTGCAGAAAGAAGAGTGTGTCCAGCAGATTGAGGGAGGTTCTCATCCCTCTCTATTCTGCCCTAGTGAGACCACATCTGCAGTTCTGGTCTCCCCAGTTCAAGAGCGACAGGGAACTGCTAGTGAGTTCAACAGAGAGCTACAAAGATGATTAAGGGATGAGCATCTCTCTTATGAGGAAAGGCTGAGGGATCTGGGGCTATTTAGCCTGGAGAAGGGAAGCCTGAGAGGGGATCTTATGAATGTTTCCAAATATCTGAAGGGTGAGGGTCAAGTAGAAGGGGACAGTCTCTTTTCAGTTGTGCCCTGTGATAGGATGTGAGGTAATAGTCACCAACAGGAACATGGGAAGTTCCACCTCAACATGAGGAAAAACTTCTTCACTGTGAGAGTGACAGAGACCAGAACAGGCTGCCCAGAGAGGGTGTGGAGTCTCCTTCCCTAGAGACTTTCGAAACCTGCCTGGATCTGTTCCTGTGTGACCTGCCTTAGGTGATCCTGCTCTGGCAGAGGGGTTGAGCTCAATGATCTCCAGAGGTCCCTTCCAGCCTCTACCATTCTACTGTTCTATGATTCTAATGTCCCTGAGCGTGAAAACTGAAAACACACAATTTTCAAAACCCGTTATTTTTATCTTTGCCTTCCAAAAAAGGTAGCTTTCAAATTACTGACCTTGGACATAGCAGCATTTTTACCCAAGGCGATGGGTGCCGCAGCAGTTGCCATGACTTGTCTAATTAGAAGATAATTTACTTCCTTGCATATTTTGTGTCCAGGCTGCTCTGCTTAAATCTTCACGATTTAACATGACTGAATAGTTTTGAAGATCTGTCCCCCCCCATCCATTCAAAATGAGGAGGTACACAGGACCTAGCAGAGCTGAATGCAGCAGCAGTGGCATGTGTAAATATGTCATAGTCAGTGCTAAATCCCTCACCATTAAACCTGAGCCTAAGTTTACATGTGCAATGCAATTTACCTTGAGTTTCTTCTTCCAAGTATATATAGTTGTAGATAATTGCATGCTCATTTTTCAAGCTCTAGCCTTTACACAGGTAACTTCTAGTGTTATCTAAGGCAACAGACACTTACCTGAATAGCATTTTCCATGTGGGTCATTGCCCTTCTCTGCACAAGAGAGAGGTGCTCCAGTGGCTGTGATACAAGTGGTAACCGAGACAGTCATGACTGATTTACTGAGGGGAGGGATGTAGCAGTAGCCAAGGCCATAGTAGTGATTTTTTATAGCCTGATGTTCACTTCTGCCTCTATGCCTCTCTCATTTATATTAATACTAAATAACTGCTCCCTATGCTGGGAATTAGCCGCAATTATTAAAGTATTGCAGTTCAGCTAGAGAGTGTGAACTGGGACTTAGTCTTCACTCACATTTTAATACTGTAAGATTTCAAGCTAACTGCCAGATCATGCCCAGAGATAAGTCTTAGTCTGGCGTTTATTTTGCAGATACGCAGGAGGATGCTCCTGAAAAAGCTGTGCAAACTGTGCAGCTTCCACTTATTCTGACAAGAACCACCCAGTTAGACTGAGACGGCTGAGCCTCAGCATTTTAATAGATCTGTGTGCTGTTAGACTTCATCACATTGTTATACCCAGGAGAAGGCAATTTTAATTTTCATATTGAATAGCAATGCTTCAGACTACATGTATTGCTTTGAATCAGAGCAACCCAAAGTTGAAAGTATTCATAAAGCAGAAACAGGTGTAGTCAGCTGTTTCAATACTTTGTAAGTTGTTTGACACATTACCACGGTAGTTGATTCACATTTGAAAGTTATGCATTTGCATAAGCAGAGTGAGACCATAAATCATTTTGGACAGTGTATTATTGTGTTAGTTCCTGTGGAATGATGGAAACAAGGAACTGCAACAAGGCAATGCAAACCTGTTCTGAACATATATAAATTTTTATGATCGTTAAAACAAAGTAATAGAAGAAGGGTTTTTTTATAAATAATAATAAAAATCAGATGAGGTTTTTCTCAGACTGGATTATCTTTGTGCTTCCTTTTGGCAAGCTTGGAGTTGCTGAGTTGAAACGGGTCAAATGTTCGTTTCAATAAAAACTCAATAAGGCACCTAAATTCCATGTAAAAGAGAGCTCAGGTATTGTTTGCAGAAGTGAATTCCAAATGCTACAAAGCGCTCCAAATCATGTAATATCTGGATTTTCTCATTGCGTTCTGAATAACTGTTGCATGCCATGAACCTTGATCTTTGTATCTTTGTTTCCTTAGAAGTACACACTACTCCATATTTTATGACAAGCTGCAAAACGGATGAAAATATTAATCTTAAAAAAAAAAAGGGGAAAAAGTTTATTTAATAGAGGAAGAAGGGAGAGAGCCAACCATTATGTTCTGGTTGTTTGATGAATGCTCTATATTTCATCTTTATTCACTTGAGCCAAGAGAGTAACTCATCTCTTTGCATAAACATATGGTGGCTTTGTTTTTAGGCAGATTTGTGACAGTAGTGAGTGAGTGACTTTCCAGGCTCTGACAGTTGTCATCTTCATGTGCAACAGTACTGCCAAAGAGCATACATCTCAACACAGTTATTCAAATTCCCTGGAACACCAGAGTACTGGATTCAGAAACTGCTTTTCCTACAAAGTTGAATGTTATTGTGTAGGGTTGATCGGGGTGGGGGAGGATGTCTGTTGATTTGGTTTGTGCTTCTTGCTTGTTATTTTTACAGTTTTTTAAAGTCTTTAGTTCAGAGCCAACATATACAATAGAAACTGATTGCCTTTGATCTAAAGTAGTCAAAGATGCTAAATTTCAGCAACTACTGTCTTTCTGAGAAATAGGTCTGTTTGTGGTGTTTAACAATGGGAGCTGACTAGTGTTTTTTTTCTCAATAAAGATGAGAGACTGAAATGGAAAGCAAAAGGAACAGTGTTCCTGTCTTTTGCTTGACAAAGACCATCTACCAGATACGCTTTTGCATCCTGATAAGTCAAGTAGGTAAAAAAATGAAAATAATGAAGAAAACAGTTTTGAATAACAAGTTGAAATGCTAAGAATTTTATGGAAAAGGGAAAACCTAGATAAGAGATCAAAAAAACTACAGTGTGCTGTGCTGGGAAACCTTTACTGAAACATATAAAAAGAAAAGAGAATCATTTTTTATTAGACAATTAGTGTTTTACAGCCAATAAAACAGGATCAGGCAATTGAGATCAGATATAAAGAAAGCAAACTCCTCCATTTCTTGAGAACACTGCAACATTGTAAAAGGAATATATGATCAAGATCAAAAGAACAGCTTCACTATACTGAAAAGGAAGAGGGGAAAGGGATCCAGAGAGGAACGGTCTTTGTTTTCTGCTCATTTCCCTGCTTGAGCATTAGCAGTGTCTACAGCCACCAGCCATACAATCACAGCATGCTCTCAAGCTTACTAATTAGATTTTGAAATAGAGGATTTTCCAGGAGAGTGATGAGTAAAACAAAGCAAGCTAACTTAAAACAGTTAAGTTATAAACAGTTAATATTTATGTGTTAATTGTTTATGTGTTATTTGCTGAGATTTTGATGCTATCACATATCCTACTTTTTCCACAGAAATTGACAGTTGGGTGGGATGGAGGGCGTGGAATTCTCTGCTCTAGTCTTCATGTGTCAAAGCTTATTTAAATGCAAATAGCAACCTTAAATGCTTTCTCCCAATTTCCTTTTGCAATCTGAGAACCCCAAAAGGTCTAGCTGAACTGATACACCATCTCACACCAGAAGATTTTTCTATCAGTTTCTAACATTTCTAGAACCAAACCAAATCTGTGTAATGATAATCTGTACATTTTTACATGGTATAAACATCATTGAACATAAAATTTAGCAAGTTGGAAAAGGCAAGTGAAATAGATAGCAAAAGATGGCAAACAGTTCTGTTGCTGTCTTCCAGATCATTTTTCTCCCAACGTGATGAGGTTATTATAATCCAAAGCTGCTAATGAAGCTATGCAAAGAAAATGAGCAAAGGAAGATCAGATTTTGCATTATATAAATATGCATAGATGCTGAGTCAAAATAAGAAGGAGCAGTCAGTGATAAACTTTTTATTTCTGAATTAACTTCCATAAACTATTCAAGTCCTTGATGTGTTTGGAAAGCAGGCAACTGCTAATAACTAAGGTACAGTATTGAAAACAAAACAAAAATATGGGTTTTATTTTTGATACACCAAACCACTTAGGCACGTGCTGTATCTTATAATTTGGTTAGCAAAGCATTAAGGCATCTACTTGAGTTGTCCCAATAGTACTACTTAAAAATTAATTCAACAAGCTGTTAGGCAATCTCGCTTGACCCAGCAAAACACTCAAGAATGTGTGTAATACTATGGTACACTCCTGGTGTCACCTGAACTCTGTTGCTAAATCTGTTAGGGATTTTTACTGAATAATCTTAGTCTTACTTGTCCCGGTGCACTCTTATGCACAAATTTACTCTCTTGTTGGCATCGGGGGATGGATTTCCTTTTGTATCAGTGGCAAACTTTACCCTGAACTATGAAGTTAAATGATCACAGAGAATCACAGCTGAATGGGGATGTGTAACCCAACGATGACATACTGCAAAGAGCCATGGCTTAGGACGTGGTGCTTTGTTCCTCTTTGGCTTACCCATTTTACTGAAGCATTTGAATCTTGTAGTTTTGACTTTCTCAGTAGTGCCAGTTACCCAGGTCGAGTCATGAGAAGGTCTGGTTTAGAAGTTTCTTCTCTGTAGCCAAAGGTCAAATCTATATATGATCTTGGGGCAAACAAGGCCACAGATAAGTCATTAGAACCATAATTGATGACTGTGATTTTCACATTGGAAAATGTCTATTAATTTTCCTTCTACCCAAAAGGAAAATGCACATGGTCCTTCAAAGGACACAGCCACACAATGCAAGTGTTTATTCCACCTGGGACAATTTTGTCTCGACCATCAGCCAAATGATAAATATTCATATGATATATTAATCTCTTTTTTTGACTGTTGGAAAAAAAAAGATTAATTTTTCCTCTAAATCATGTTCATAGTAGCTAAATTATATTTGAAAACTTACTTTTTTTACTTTGCAGAATGGATTATGGGAGTCTGTAAATTGATTCAAGTTGCATGTGTTGACTGACCCTTACACAGTAATTACAATCACTAGTCAGTAATTTCACTAGCAATTGTTTCCCAGGCTGTTGTATCTGAGAGATATAGACAGAGGGTCTACAAAATTTTAGTTGAAACTTACACTTTTTGTCAGACCTACTGATACAATCAAAAGATCTGAAGAATGATTTGCTAGCCTCAACTTTTTTTTGACCTGTAAACTGATACAGTGAAAGATTCTATGTCTTCCCACAAATTTTGTTTTGTTGACCATTTTGTTACTTTAATAAATACTAGTTTAAATCTTTTCTCTCTAATTAGAGACGGAGTATTTTTGTTTGAAGTTAAATTTAATCCGTAGTTGAAAGATCAGAATTTTTATAAGAATTACTTTCAGACACTAAGGTTCAATAATAAACATAACTTTTCAAGATTTAATCTGTGTGTCCTAGAAGTAATTAAATATGTTGTTCTAGGCATCTGTTCTGTTCTTGAAGATGTAGATTTTTTTTTTTGCCCCTAAATGAAGGGGAAGGAAGTAGTTGAATGAGTGATGTCATCAGTATTTCATCTCTCTCTTCCGAACAATAAGATAATTAAACAAGTAGTTTGACTAAAATTTTTAATGTCACTGTCCTCATCCTTCATCACACACAAAGTGGATCTCTACACCTCAAGTTTATTGATAGTTATATAGATTTAATTATTTTTTGGAGCTTGGCCTGTGGCAGGACAGTACAAAACTGAGATCAGTAGCAAGATACTGATGCATCCAAGAAAGAGAGAACACACCTATAAGAGGCAAATTTCAATAAAACAATGGTTGAATGTATAACGATTGGCTGCTCAATTAAGTTAACTCTCAGACCAACACCTAACAGAAATTGTACTGAGTATTACAAGATGTCTTCTTGCAATTTCAGGACCAAAAGAAAGTTGGCGTAGGTGTCATATAAATTATTTTCAAATTTGAGACACAAAAATTTGAAAATATCCTAAAAATACAACAGAAGAATCCTCATAATAATTACCTTTCTTTGGCCGTAATTCCAAACAATAGGCAGCTAGGCACACTAATGTCATGCTGAATTTTTGCTAATAAATTGTTCTGGGAAATCTGGATTACCTACCTCTCTTTCTCTGGAGTATACTTTTTATAGTTCAGATACTGAGTTGTTTCTGATAGAAATGGTGGCTAATATATTTCATCACATGCTGATGTCTTTACCTTGCAGTAAGGAAACTACCATCTCTACACCTCAAGGTACATTTTGTTCTTAGTGCTTATTCAGTACTCTCAACAAAACACAGCCATCAGGCAGGTGATGAGCTCATGCTCAGAGTAACAGTGATTTGAGGGGTTACACACTCTGCATTGGGAGTTTAGGCACTTCACCTGAGTGAAAAAATAGCTCTTTAAAGAACTTAAATTTTATTGGGCTGCTGTTGGCCCCCTATTAAAGACTGTCTTTCTGTCATTGAATTTATCTGCAGTGCTTGGAGGAACAGAGAGAGGGAGAAGGTAGGTGTTTAAATCAACCCTTATAATAATCTCTAGTTTGTAGACAGTTTTCATTGTTCTTTTGAGAAGTTCAATTATGTGAAATGTAGAGAAGTAGCTGTAGGAGAATTTCTCATGTGTCTTTGAGATTCATTCAAGGAGGAATGTGTGAAAGAATAATTTGAAGCCTAACATTAATCTTTGAATTTGTAGAAGAGCAATTGTTAGAAAATTCCCTACTGGTTTATTTTCCCAGTTTGATTCAGAATATTTTTTTTCAGCACAGAGTTAGTATTTCTGTGCTGTATAGCTGGCATAAAATATTGCTATAGAGTCAGTTTGGATCTGTAAATATTTTTCTTCTGTAATCTTCCAGTATGTTTTTAAAAGGAACAGAGTGGGCTGAAAAGCTGATCTTGGAAAAAGAACTATTCTACTAAGTCTGATTAACATCAGTTGGCTGATGGATCAAAACCAGAATTTTAAATCAAAATTTTTTATTCTTTTTTAAACACAGTGAAGTTAAGAGTTTAGTTGGTTTATAACATTTTTTGAATTTAGAAGACTGAGAATCTTAGATCACATCTGTGTGTGCTCAGAGCCTTATGAAAGAAGGTGGGTTTACAACTGGTTTATTCATTTCAAGATCATCAAATTCTGTCTGTGTGGCCTGATCTCATCAGAAATATCCTATTTTAGGTCACTCTGACAACAGCATTCTGATCTAGCGCCTACAACTTTGACCCAAAGCTAAACTATATCCTTAGGCAATCTTGGTTCATGAACATTAAATCTTTTCTAACTGCAAATGATAATTCCTTCATTAATTTCTAGAAATCCCCAAGTTATCTATTACACAAAGCCAAATGTTCAATATTAGAAATGCCCAGTAGATTTGTATCTTAATTTCTCTAAGCTGATTATCATTGTTCGGAGATAGTATATGTGATTTACAGATGCTTTAAAATCCCATGAAATTATGAAATTATCAACATATTGGGAATCACTCTTCCACAATTTTCATGAAAGGCAAGGTGGACAATTTGAAAAGACAAAGCAGAAGTGAATATATGCTTTATTGTGACCAGGAGGAGCAGCAACAGCTCAGGATAATATGAGAAGTGTATTTCTCTCATTTTCCAGCTTAAATGAAGTCTGTATGTATGAGCTGGGACCAAAAGGTCCCTTTAGTTCAGCTGTTCTTAATGTTATGCCATTGCCATAACATGGTGTACAGTAACAGGGAAAACCAGATTTTCATTTCCAATTATAAAATACTAGGTAAAAAAAGCAAGCACATACAAATCCTGGCTGGGACACGCAGCTTAATGTCACATGCCTTGTTCTCAACAAGGGTTCTCATCAGAACCAAGATCTCTTTGAAGACTCGGAAAATTTCCTGTTCGGTTTGATAAAAACCAGAGCTTTGCATGAGTTATTCTCACAAGAAGAGTATAGGGCACAAGTCAAATTATTAGGCCCCCTCGGGGATGTTCAGACAATTGCATTGCTGGACTGACTGGGTGTCCTAAAGCGTACATGGAGAGATCAGACTTTGTTTGCTGATGGCACTGTCTTGTCCCTGTGGAGTTTTTTGCCTTTCCCATTCGAAGGGCAAGTGAAGGGGGCAATGCATTAATATATCTCAGTATATTTGCTACTTGACATTTCAGCACAAAAATTTAAGCAGAAATTCAGAGTTATTACTACCTTTGTCTTAGCAAAATTTTTGAATTTCATTTAGTTGAAACAGAGGAAGGAAAATCAGATAGTGTGGTGGCCTTTTTGTACCTTCTCTTGCGCTAAGGACTTTCTTAGGGTTAGGATGGTGATCTTTGTATATTACAGGAGGCACAAGATTGCTGCTTCATACCTGTGTGAATAAATGAAAACAAGAACCTCACACTATCTTCGGGATGTTCTGTCTTAAAATTTTCCATTTACTTTTGGTAAGTAACTGGTTTTAATAATTCCTCCTTTGGGATGCACACTGTGCTTACCACAAATGTTTTCCATTAGGAGGCATTTCACCAGAAGTAGCCACACAGGTGCTTTTTAATAAAGTTCATGGGATCTTTGTACAGAACCCTGTAGACCTTCGGGTTTTCTACAGCATTATGACAATGACTACAAGGAATTGAAAGAAAAGGTTTTGTCACATTTCTGAAAAAGAAGGGGGTTATTCTGGACTCTTGAGAAAAGTTTGGAAGTCCATTTCCATGGTTTCATTAGGGGTAGAGGGATCAGGTTTGCTGTTTTCCTAGTACTTGCAACCAGTTATAGCAAGTAATTAGCAATACTTGCACAGATCTGTTTTTATATATATATTTTTTAATGGTAAAATGTCACAGAATAGCTTCTAATATACTTGTGAGAAGTACATTTTATTTGATAAATAGTCCTACTGACCTGGGAGGGAGGAAGTAGATTCAATATTGGGGTTTGGAATCTGACCATAAATAAATGTTGACTTTTTTTTTATTGCTTCAAATTTCCTAACTCTGAAGTTTCCTGGAGTAGATTCAAGATGTCCAAAATTAAGATCACTGCTCTTTAGTGTAAATGAAAATAAAAATTAATTCTGAATTTATTTCCCACAACTTTAATGCTTTCAAGATGGTGTGCTCCATCTCACCCTGAGCTTTACCAACACCAGTGGTAAATATTGTCTAAAATTCCAAGAAGAAAACTTTCTTCACAGAAAGTGGTTACTGCCGTTTTTAATTTAAGATGTAGTTTTTCAAGACAGAGAGAGATTTAGAGAGTCAAAAGCACATCTGGGAATATTTTATAAACTGGATTATTTTCCCAACAAAAATGTAAAGCTTGTCTTTATGTTACGTCCAAAATTTCATCTTAATTAGGGTTTGCATTCTCTACATGCAGCTATATGTTATGTTTGTTTTGACATCAGAGATGGGCTGTTAATTAAATGTCAGAAAAAACAAGGGTGGTGGAGAAAGAGAATGACATAAAATATGTATATATGAAATATGTATATGTATGTGTGTGCATGTGAAGCTAAGTAGCTTCTTTTTCTCTTAGAATTAGCCTTCAGCTCATCATTGAGCTTTTTTGCTTCCTAAACTTCACTGGGAAAAATTACTTTGGGAGTTTAATGGAAGGGTAAATGAAACAAAGAGAAACTTTTGGTACTCAGTCTTTAGTAACCAACTCTTCAGTTTTAATTCTGAAGATGTTCTGATCTGTCATTCTTCTTTTTATAGTACAGGGTTTATTGGGATGTCTTCGGACTTGTTTGGTTTCGAGTTTCTTCATACTATTTTTATTTATTTATTATTATTAGCTTCAGTTATTCTTAACCCAGCTGTCAGAAACACTGGTATATGCACAAGATGCAATAACTGTGACTTGAGTTCTTGTTCTGTCTCAAGATACCCAGTCATCTGCAGTTCCCAAGTGCAAACACTCATTTTTTGTCAGTTATAACTAAATTTGAGTTAGAAATCTGAAATGAGAGTACTCATTAACTCTTTTTAACCATCCAATGAATATGGTTTATAATAATTACAAGATGTGACAGGGTAGCATGGAGAGCAGTCAATTCTGCAGATGTTTATAATGTGCTTAGTGATCTATTTATCTCCTTGCATAAAATGCTCATTGTGAAATGAAGTATATGTGGAAATTGTGTATGTTAATCCTGCAGGTGATTCTAGAACGCTCCTGTTGTCCCTTGCAGAGACTACTGAACACAGCAAGGATCATATGATCCTTGCCAAACCCATTTGCAAGGTACTGGGCCAGAAGATAACTGGTCCATCGCAGTTTCTCAAACAAGAAGTCATACATGAAAAAGTCTATCTTGACACTGCCAATGACTATTGGCCCAAGTCACGCTCTAGCATGTGAATAGTATTATTTTCCATATACCCTGGCATTATACAGTCCTCTGACAGCATATCTACCCTGCCTCCTCAAGCAGATGCAGAGATAGACTTGTTTTCTTATACCAGCTCTCAGAGTAGAGGAAGGATTATTTCCTCCTGGAGAGGGAAAACAGTATTCCACTTGTGCCATCAACTTACAATTTACTGAGCTAGTTAATACTCCACACATTTATTTTATGGAATTAATCACTGAATCTGAATGATATATAGATTTTTAAGGTAGGAAAAATATCCTGTCCGAGAGTCAAACTCTATTCTTTTTATAAAAGGTTGTTCTGCCAGTATATTCTGAAAAGGGAGACAGTCAAGTCACAGCAGTACATGAAATAGTATGAGATTTAGAATGCAAAAAGTCACAACAGACGTCTTATTCAGCACCAGATAAAATCTGAGTGAAAAATTAAAGAATGGGTCCTATTCCAAACCTTTCTGGAGACTGTTTCTAGATACCTGAGGAACTGCTTCCCTCTACAGGACCATGCCTGACCATGACAGCTATGAAATAATAAAAATACCATCTGTAAAATGCAAACTAACAGGCATCAGGAACAGAGCTTTCTCACAGATGATTTGAGCAGTGGTGTTTACTCCTGGAAGGTATTAGGGATACCATCAGTTCTGCTGGAAAAGAAAATGTTTTCCTTTAATTGACTTAACTTTCCCTCAAGTAAATAAACTTCACTGAGGAAGGAAGAAATACACGGAGTAGATCCTCTGTGTCAAATGTTTTTAAAATTTTTTTTCTGAGCAGTGTTATTGCCAACGTGTAAAAAATTAACTAACCTGTCAGCAGAATCTATACATTTTCCAGTGAGGAAGCACATAGACCTCATGTGCATTTTGCTTGCTGTAATACCAACAGCACCTTGCACATTTTGTGGATGTGGCACCAAAGCATTGGCTTGAAATGGGTTTTGTCACCTTGATCCTGCGCACCCACCTGTGGCCTTTTTGACTTGCCAGACCTCCAGCTCTGTGTCTTTAACCTCATTTGAGGTGAAATCTCACTGAAGGGGAAATTGTCTCAATGTACATTTACATGAACTTCATCACAACAAAATCCTTATTTAAATTATGACCCTTGGATTGTACATAAAGATTATATGATCTTGTTTTCCTTCGTTCTTTGAGGGAAGAGTATGTCTTGAACACCATTTATATTGGTGTTTTGCAATTCTCTTTTGTTCTTTAGATGCTTCTCATAGACCAACTCTATGCTATCACCATGTGTAAATATGTGTGATTCTACTTTGAGGAATCTATCTGTAACTTCTAAAAACCTTCCAGAAAATTTGTTCAGTTACTTGTGCTTGTCCGAAGGTGAAATTAAACTGCAACAGCATTTTCTCTTGCCTTAAGCACATGATGCAAAGTACTTTAAGGTATTAATGGCATCTTGAGTTTTAAAATGGGGATAATCTCTATGTCATTGATGTCTAGAGAAAGCTCTTCCACCTGTAAACTTTGTAGTTCTTTGTCATACAGTACTGAGGGCATAAAAATAAGAAGACATAGAAAATAACTTTTGATTAAATGATTGATGGTTGACTTTTGTTTAATTTAAATCGAAATATTAATAAATAGCAGAGCATTCCTTTAAGAAAAGAAACTTTAGTAGGCTAAATGATCTGAAGATAAAATTAATATTTGGCATTCTAATGTTAACGTCTGTTAGGCAAGTGTTGTGATCCACATGAAGTTGTGTGGTTATGAGAAGATTCTTATCTCTAAAATCTTTGTTGGTGACATATATAAAAATAATGTAAGAATTGCCCAAGTCTAACTAAGCTAGAATTTGTATATTAAAACAGGTAAGAAAAGGCTTTTTCAGATATATAAGT
This sequence comes from Chloroceryle amazona, assembly GCA_027560015.1. Taxonomy (NCBI): domain Eukaryota; kingdom Metazoa; phylum Chordata; class Aves; order Coraciiformes; family Cerylidae; genus Chloroceryle; species Chloroceryle amazona. The sequence continues at coordinate 37,232 of JANHFX010007648.1, read as the reverse complement.
AAAGAAATGAACAGAGCTACCTTCATGCTACAGTGACACCACAGATGTCGATTTGGATGTAATATTTTTTTTTAAAGTAAAAATTTTACCTTAACATCTCCTACTCCCCTACCTCTAAAAGAGGTAATCAATTTAGATAAGCTGAACAGCCTCTCTCCCAGAAGTGTAAACTAATGATAAAAATAAGATGTAAACCTGGTAACAAGGAGTATGTGGACACAGACAGATACATCTGGAAAATCACAAATATAGATGTTTAAAATGGGGACAAAAAATGCATCTGTAGTATTGAGGGATTAAAAACTATTAAAATATTGAAGGAATAGTTAAACATATTGAAAAACATAAAGGCTGTTATAATGAAAGACATTTTCTAAGGTGTAGATCAATCTAGATTAATCACTCTGATAAATTAATACTGATGCAATATATCCTTTGTCTAGCAGAGTGCATCAGCCTTCATTCATAAATTTCAGTCATGAAAATTAGTAAGAAAAATATTGGAAAAGGCATGTTTAGTAAGAGAATTGTAAGAAATTATAAAGTAAATGAATAGTATACAGATGATATATTGACAGGCATTGTTGAAAGGTGAATTACAGTGCAGATTAGAGATGAAACTCTAATTTTGGGATTAATCTTGTTTGCTGTTTTGACAGAAGCTGTTCTTGATGTTTATAATCTCATTTGCTTTAAATCCATGAGGAAAAAAAATCTGTTTAGGATGGAAGATCAGTACACAAAAAGTGATGGACATAAACTGTCCATAATTATATGGAAATGATATGAAATTATGCAATACCATCCAGTAGAAGTAATGAAATCAAAACAGAGACATATTACTGCTAAAATAAATAAATGCCTGCATCAATAGTGGACCTTTTAATCTCTCTCTAGTACTGTGTTTTAATGAAGTGCAAAGATGTTTTTTAAAATATATAAATGGACTGAAAGGAGAATTTAAACTGTATGCAAAGAAAGCAACACAGGGCCATATTCCAAATAACAAGGATACAGGAAAATGTCAAATAGTCAGTCTTCAGTGGCACCTCTGTCCTGTGTAATGCATATGGGTGGTAGCCTATTAGAGGAAAAAAATGAGTATGTAATTACAGACTGTATCATAATGCAAATATTATCAGTGGGCCTGAGTCAACATTGCAAAGGGCAACTGTAATTCAGATACTTCACTCTTAGTTTTAATGCTGTAGCAGCAGGTTTGAGGGTTTGTTTTTTTCCCACGTGTACTTGTGTATAATTCCTATTTAAGTTGAAACACAACAAGTATTGGTTTTGATCAAACACTAAATGATTACTACAGGTTGAATGTATTAATTCTAGAACTATCCAGCTAAAGCAGTAGAAGTGATATAACTTTCACCATTCTGGGTTGTTGTTTTTTTTCTCCTCCTTTTTCCAACCTGGCAAATATTAGCTTTCTGAATCAAACTTCACCAAGTCACTTTCCAAGCATCTCACAATCTGTCCACACTGATCGAGTTCCAAGAAACAGAAAGGCTGATACAGCTGCTAGTAGCATTTTGAAAATGTTGAAATCTCTTTGAGTAGCACAGAAGGATCTTGGTCCATAAATTGTCCACAGCAAATATGCCATCACTGTAGAAGTTATAGCTGCCTTTAAAGGCCAAATTTGCAGTAAAAGATTTTAAATCCTTAAGAAAGATGTAGAAAATATCCAGTTCTGTATGAATAAAAAAAATACATGCTTTTGTGGCATAGATGTTGAAAAACAACTAGGCAAGAAATGGTCTAGCAAAGAAAGGATTAACAAATTTCTGTAGCTTAGCCTAGTACAGCTTTTGATAATTATAGAGCCAGTCATGAGCAGAAAATATGCTGCAGCACAGTCATCTTCAGTACTCCTTATATAGGAAAAGCAATCAGAGAGTGCTTGTTCCCCATTAAGTCACCAAAAATTGATTAGAGGAAATATGAGCTTCAGAAATCATAAACACAATGTATCTATCATATTTTCTCTTACATATGGTAATACTTATTATAGGACTGGGGTTTTTTGTGGGTTTTGTTGTTTGTTTTGGTTTGTTGTTTTTTTTCTGGTTCTGCTTTCATAACAATTTCTACTAACACTGAAAATATTTGGAAATTATAGCCACCAGTTGCCCTACAGGATTTCTAAATTGTCACTTAACCACCCTGCTTTCACTTGAAGTTTAAAAGTTGCTCATAATATCCTCTCATAGTAACTCCCCAGAAGATCTCCTGTAATTAAAACCAGAAAAACTTAGAATTTATGTTATGGTCCTGTTGAAAAGCCAGAAAATCAAACAGATCTCTCAAGAGAGATCTTCACGCATGTTGGAAATAACTGAAATCAGACTGTGGGTACTACTGTAAGAGAGAAATGTTCTTTATTTGTTGCAATCACAACTTCACAAAAATCATCAGCTTCTCGGGAACTCTCTGAGAAATATAATTTAGTGTTAAAATCTGTACCGCAGTGACAAGCAGTTTGGTGTCCCTTGATTGGTCCCCCTGGTGTCCCTGGGGTTTTTCATCATAAAAATTAATTTAGCAATGCCTCCTCTGTTTTGCCATGGATTATTTTTTTTAATTATGTTGTAAGCTTGGCAACTCTTCTAATTATTTTTTTTTAAAGGAAAAAAGAAGTGCATCCTTTGATTTTTCAGTTTTAATCCCAACACGAGTCCATTATCCCAGGCCAAAACAAAGCAAATGATTCCAATCAGAAGTGATGTTCTTAAAGATAAAAAAGGAAAATGTCTTGCTCTACCTAATGAAATTGTATAAGGTAATCAGTATAAGGCACACTTTCTGGGACAGGCACTTTAATTTTCATTTTCACCTTGCACGCTGTTAACTGACATATGCAGATGCCCTCTGTGTATCTACCCAACTGTGCATACAGGAGTCTTGACTTTGCCACAAGTAAGAGTCAAAAATGTGCAAATGGCTATCTAGGAGCCCAGTGAAGTAGCTGAAAATAAGGTCCTTGAAAGAGTTGCAATTGAAATAGAATTACTTTGTCATCATTTAGAAAAAGGTTGTTGGATGAGTGCATGACTGAGCTAAATATCTTTTATTTAGTTAGAGACATGTAAGGAAAATCAAACATGTTTGCAAGGGTATCATGAGAAGAAATGTTTCCATAAATGTTTGGCAACTGTTAAAAGAACAAGCTTGAATATCGTGATATTTTAACTACTTGCCTAGCTTATCAGCAAAAGTAGTTGTGTCTTCAGGGTCCCAAGGCCAGAAATGTATAAGAAAGAAGATACGGTATTTTTAAAAGATACTAAAGGTGGAGTAATTCATACAAGCTGGGAATGCCTTAGGAAGGTGGACTTGTCACTGGATGTGCTTCCATGGGAATTTTCTTCATTAAAGAAGCTGGCTCATGGTTTTCATATCTCATACTTCAGTTCACCAACTTCTTAAAACTGTGCCAGGACTCAAGATGTGCAGTTCAGTGATAAAGAATAGAATATAGATAGATAGAATGCTGGAAATATCCATCTTTAGGAAAAAAAAAAACAAACAAACAACCACCAACATAGTATATATAATTTAAAAAGCAGGTTACAAGAAGAAAAGTTTAATGAATGTAATTCACCATTAAAGGGACTTACTAAAAAAATCTGAGTTCATCAGAAACAGAAAAGGTAGGTGGTTTGACTTAAAAAAAAATATCCAACCCCTCAAAAATCAGCTACAGGGGATTTTATTTCTTTACTTCTTGCTTTTCAGTACAGCAGAGCAAGAAGAGTCACCTGGTTTCTGGAATATTTTGTTATTTTTCAAATTCCTTCCTTCCCCCCTCCTCCTCTGTTATCCTTCCTTTCTGCTGCAAGTACTTTTTAGAAGCCACTCATCCCATTCCCATTAGCCTGGTACCCCTGGGTGCAGATGGCCAGGATGATGGACAGAGGTTTTTCTGGGTCTCCATAACCTAAGACTGGAAAGCTGGCAGCAGCTTGCTGCTTCAGACAGGGCTTTGCATCTTGGCAGACCTATATGACAAAGTGTGGCAAACTAATGTGTCAAGTGTAAATCGGTCTATACAGTCCAGTGTATAGCAAACACCAAAGTGATATGGGTTGGGAGGTGGAGCAAAAAAGGTCTTTTTTTTTGTACCATAGGAAGCATTGGGGTGATGATGCCTTGCAGAAGCTTCCTGTGGTGCAGGACACTGTGCTGAGTATAAGGCAATAGGTTATGAGACATGGCAAGAGCTGTCCACCATGTGACAGCCTATAATGCTTTTAGCTAGGCAAAGTCACGACAGTAGTCCTCAGTTCAGGCATTTGCAATAATGTTTGTTGTCTAAAAGCTGAAGGGGATGTGGATGAATGAAATGAGTAATTCCTGAGTGAATTCTGTAATATTTTCCGTGTATGTTTAGAAATGTAAACATATTGGGAACAGGTTCAATAGACTGAGATGTGGAGGTGCCAGTGATACGTTTTAGCCTCTTTATAAATCTAAAGTAGTAAAAAACAATGCTGAAAAAACCCTAGATGTAGTAGGTATAACTGTTTAGATTGGAGTTTTCACTTACATTCTTTTACTGGCTGCAGAAATTGGTGGTACGTCACCCTCCTTCTGGAAAAGCAAGACAGAACAGCAAGCTCTTTTCATCAGGCCACAGATCAGGCAGCAGATGGCAACTTTGGATAGCCTCCGATCAGGCTGGCTTGAATTAAAGATGAGTCTTATTCCTTTCCAAGTAAGCACAATGCTAGGCTGAACTGGGAATTGGATCACGTCTAAACATTGTGTCTGGATTCAAAATGCACCAGAGTTCTGCTGTACCTGATCCAAGGCCCTGGCTTGAGCCAAGTTCTAATTAGGACTCGTAACTTAACAGAGAAATGCTCTGTGTGTTGCCATCAGTAGTTCTGTGTTACCTATCTCCTCTGCTGATACTTCAGGAAAGATAAACTGTCTCTAGGGCACAGCTGGTCTCTGGGGGTTGTTTATGGCACTCCATTTTAACACCTGAAAAGGGAAGAGAAAAAAAAAAAAAGATTTTGTTTGGTAATTTTTTTATCTCTTATAACCAGCTGGATTTAGGAGATGCTTCCTATGAACAATCTTCTGATAAGTGAAAGTAAGGTAACCTCTGAAGTAATCAGTAGCTTTTAAGCAGTTATTTGCAAATCTGGAGCAACCTGTTCTTTTCCAATAGAGTGTATAGATGAAAAGGGGCAGTAGTTTGAAAATGGACTTCATAACAGCAAAAGGACAAAACCTGGGAAACAGTTTTGAAGACAATTGTTAATGTAGATGACAAAAAACAGAGAAACCTCTCTAATTGGTTTTCTGAGTCCCTCGTTCTCAGACTGATTGGAGTTGTGCTGCTTAATGTTACTTTGCACTTTTTGTAATCCCTTGCTGCACAGTGAAGGGGAAAGTGTTGTGGGACTTCAGGGAAGTTAGCCTTTTTTTCTGCTTCCTGACCTTCCACATGTTTTTGTGGTAATAGCTTAAGTTTATTAAATAGATGCAGTGTCTGCATCTCACTGCAGACTGTCCTGCTTAATGTGACTCCACTGTGGAGCTGGACTCAGATGCAAAAGGATCCCAGCACCTCATTCTTTTTAGAGTTCTCACTGCCACACCCCCACACTAAGAACAGAGCTGATGTTCCCTCTGGCTAGCAAAACAGAAACAGGCACAGAAGGACTAAGCCCATGCAGCACACTCATGCTCACATAAATCTATGTAGGTCCTTTTTTTTTTTTCCCCTTAACGCCCCCCCCCCCCCCCCCCCCCCCCTTTCTTTACATCTCTCACTCATATCGTTGCCTACTCTTCACATTCTTTCACATAATACAAAGAGTAGCCCAACAGCCACCTGAACGATG
>JANHFX010007648.1:16523-31355 GCA_027560015.1 Chloroceryle amazona | reverse complement strand
AACTATTTCTATTTTAGAACCAGAAAATGACCGAACAGCAATGCTAACATCCAATTCGGCTTTAGGACCCCCTCCAACACCTCCCCCCCCCCCACCCCTTAACCCCCCCCCCTCCCCGAACCTATTGTTTTATAGAAACAGCAGTTTAATTCTGTACACATATTAATAATTTACACCACAAATGGACACTGAGCCCACATGGACATCTGAAATTGTATATTGGCTTAGGCTACGTGCCTTTGAATTTAACCCGTGCAAAAGGGCAGTTCCAGCCATGCTCTATCACAGAGCCATGCTTCCCTGTCTGCCTTGAGAGAGGGATATTGTCTACAGCTGCTCCCTGCTGCCTCCTCTTCTGTGATGGGAAAATCATTCTGGGGAAGTTAAATGATAGAAATAAACCTTCACCTCCCCCTTCATATCTAGCAGGAAGTTCACCACCCCACAAGGTTTGTGGGCCTTGACTACTCTGCCCCTGTTGGCAAAAGGACAATCTCATCTTTACTATAAATTTATGGGCTAATGTATTAGAAGTCTGAGCTTAGAGATAGTAAAGGCCATGCAATACTTTAGGCTACTTTAGCATTCATGGCATCCACATCTTGTTAACATGCCAACCTAATTCCACTCTTTTGCTTCACAGACAAGTACCACTTTATTAGCCACAAATCTATTATCTGTCCCATTTGAAGAGCTCTGAATAGGCTCACAGCAACATTCTGCTTTTGTAATACAACAAATCTTTTCACATTGATAAAAATACTTTTATAAATGGAAAATAAAATCCAACGGTGACAGAAATTCCAGTTGTTCTTTTCATTCACACAGTGTGAGCCAGCAGGTGCAACTTGACATTCTTTAAACAAACCTTCCCCCTGCTTTGTGACTGAAGAAAGGCTTTGGCAAATGCTTATCCTTTGATATGATGTGTACTTGACAAAATTCACAGGGAGATCTGAACTGCTGCTTTGAAGGAAATGCTTATTAGAACACTGGAGTGCTAAAGTGCACTGTGATTTGGTTCGATTGCTAGTAAGACATCAAGTAAAATGTGCCCATTATGTCAATTCAAAGTCAAATCTAAACACACTGACTTCTGAGAAATCTGAAGAGAATTTGTGGCCGTGCAGCTCTGCTGCTTCATTGCTTACCTAATTTGCATTTCCTTCTCTGTCTGTCAGTTCCTCTCTGCATTTCTAGCTGAGCAGTTTGTGAATCATCTGGAATTCATTAAATATTTTCCATTACTATATTATTTTACTTTCCATTTTCAAACCTCCTTCTCCTCTGGCCCTCTCCCCCAAAATGTACTGCACTTCCAGCTGAACAGGGAAGGGGGTGGGACTCGTCTTTCTTTCAAAGCTCAGGGTTGTTTCAGATTCATCCTTGGTCTATGAAGGTATTCAGTAGGGAATATTTAATCTAGAATGGAAAGATGTTGCAAGAAAATTTTGTAGGTAAAATGAAATAATTTTTTTCTGCCCTGGGAGGGAGGGGGAAAAAAAAAAAGGAAAAGACCACTAGAACACTTTTCATCCATTCTCTCTATGTCTTGAAATTCCCCATGAAATGTTCCTTGAAATGTCTTCTGTTTTTCTTGCATGTGAGCAACCCCTTAGCCTGCTGCTAGCTGGCTATGCATGGTCAGCTTCAGACATGATTCCCTGGGTCTGGAGAGCACTCACAAAATGCCTGACCTGCCTCTTCCACAGCAGATGGCAGACTATGCCATCCTGGTAGAAGATCTCTCCGATCCTAACAAGCTGTCTAATTTAGCAGTGGTATTTCAAGATGCAGCTTCTGGAAGCTTAGGAAATGCAAGTTCAAACATGAAACTTGGTGTGAATTTTTAATGCTGAATGTAAGTAACTACCAGAACAACCTCCTTGGATGCTTAGTCTATTCACTTTCACTTGATGTATTTAAAGCAAGATTTGATGACTTCCTAACAGATTTTATGTAGTCTAGTAAGACATCATCACCTTAAAATAAGACTTTCTGGAGTGGTCATCAGGGCCTGAGGTGGTATTCACAAGTTAGAGTAGATAACTGTAACGGTCACAGAGTGATGATCTCTGGAGATCATTGAGTCCAACCCCCTCGTCAACACAGGAACACCTAGGGCATGCCACACAGGAACAGAGACCCACCTTGGCCTTAAAATGTGCTAGGCATTTTTCCATCCAGCTGTTCTCAACAGATGAAAAACTGTCTCTAGCTGGGAATGGTAACACCTCTTTACTGAGGTGAATAGAGAGGTCACACTGGTAGTGGTCAGCAGGAGTGGATGTGTTCAGTGGTCAGCCCTTGGCAGGCTCCAGACCTGCAAGACATATCCCAATGTACTTCATCCACCACCTGCTAGCAGGAAAGCTTTCTCCCAGTTTAGCCTGAATATATGAATGCAGATAATTAGTCATTGCACCAAACGTCAGAAGCAAGCAAGGAAGGACAATGATGCTTCAGGGTTTTTTTTCACTACTCTCATGGGAAAAGTACTTGGAATTGTTGATTAAAAAAAAAAATGATGTTCAAGAGTGAAATGACACGTTTCTTTTTTCAGAAAGCTAGCATGTAAACATAGCAAATGTTATGTTTTGCGTTGAACGTACAAGTTACATCTTAAATTTTATACCTTATGGCACGTGTAAGAGCACACACACATACATACACAAAATAAAAATCCACTGGCAAGGCTTGTTGGCCTGGATAATGGGTTGGAAGGGCACTGACAAGTACCCTGGTCAAGGAGTATAGATAGCTTTACGCATCTAGACTCGATGGGAATTTGGCCGTTCAGATACAGTATTGGACTCGCCTCAGGTATGTAGAGGTCTGTCTGCTCAGTCTCAAGTGGAATAAAATTGCAGTTTGAGAAGCTGTTGTAGGAAAGGCTTGTAGCTTTCAGGTAATCCTGCCGTCAGGTGATGTAATCACCTTGCAGAAAGTGCAGTACAGGTTGCAATTCATACTCAGGATTTGGTTTTCTACATAGACCACTGTAAGAGCTAAACCTCTTAGAAGCAATGAGAGTTACTTGCTTGAAAGAATATCCATTGTCAGTTAGTCTTGCCCTCAGACACTGAAAAAGGCATGTGTCAGTTATGTCTGTGGACTTGTCAGGTTTTGGGAAGGGCTGGCTGAGCTGTCAAGGTTTGTTAACCTCTTGGCATCAAAACAGTAAACTACACGTGTTCAGCAAGAAACCACAAGCACTTTGCCTTAACTCAGCAGGATAAGTGTGCTGAGCAAGGGACCTTGGTGAGATGCTTATGTGGACCTTATCTCAGCAAGCAGAAGTGCTGAGCCAATAGCGACGTGATGGCTTTGGCATTAGACTAACAAGCTGGACTTGCTGATGCTAGCTCATTTTGAGTCCTGGACATTGGGCCAGTGCACTGGAGACGCTGTGTCTGTAATATCACAGTACCTAATGACTTGGCATCACCTCCTCAAGCTAGAGCTGCCATGCTAATAACCACAGGGGCTCAGCCTGCCACTTATCCGAAGACCTATTAATTAGTGGTGCTAAGCCAGGAACAGCAGAGAGTCCTGCAAAATTCATATTGATGTCAGCACTCAAAGAGCTTTGCCTCTATTAAAGAGATGAATAGTTGTAGTATAGAAAGTGAAAACTTGCTGTTGCATCTCCTGGTTTCACTGCCCATTGCACCCCTCAATCTTCCATGTGATAGCGTTAGAGCTGTCATCCCTTTTTTGGAGGCTAAAGGAGTCTGGTTTGCCCTTTTTTATACAATCTTTTTCAGCCATTCTCTTTTTCTTGCATCTAAAATTAGATGCAGCTTCTGAATTCACATCAGACAAAGGCATAGCAGAGCATCTAGGGGAAAAGAATGTGTGCGGCTGATTCTAGAAGCCCTTAGAGAAATTTGTTATCAGATTGGAGCAAAGGGAAAAGAAAGACCTATCACTTCTGGGGTTTAGGATTTTTTTATTTTTTTTTTTACATATGTCTGTGAGACTTTTCTGTTTTCTAAATAGGAAGCATTGGAAATGGATAGGGGAAAAATAATAAACAACAGACTAAACCTGATTTTTTCTCAAACTAGTTACTTGTAAAGTCAAATGAATTTCATCTTCTCCAATAGAAATCAGGGGAGTAGGGAAGGTAATTTCTTTCCTCCTCCCCACCTTTTCCACAAGTTTCAGTCTCTTCCCATGCCCAGTAAATGTCTCTATGAGTCTGTAAAAAGACATTTGAGTGGACCCTAGGCTTTCATAACTCAACTAGCATTTAGTACTACAGTCTTCTTTTTGCAAATTAAAAACCATGCAGTTTCCATAGTGACATAAACAAGATGAGAATCTGAGTAAAGTGTAGCTGATGGAAATGAAGATAAGCAGGTAGAAATGTGGAAATTTTAAATTGGTTTGGTGTGGTTTATTAGTTTGTTTTGTTGGTTTCGTTTTTTTCCTCACAAGGTGTATTTTGAGGAACAGATTCTCATACCAACTCAAAAGACCTCTGGCAGTGACTGGGCAGCTAGATCCTGATGTGAAGCTGTTTTAAGTGCTCTTCTATGTTCTCTGCTAATGGTTCAGAGTAGTAAATGGCCAGAAAAGGATGTTCTTCATTTTCAGCTATCCATGTATCTTCACCACTTCTTTTTCCTTGTGGCATCACACCTTTCACAGAAGCACATCTATGATCTGTACTTTTCTCTGAAATTTGAGAAACCTATGAAGCTCCCTGTGATGCAGAAAGGACTCAGTTACACACCCACCATCCTGCAGTGCTGCCACTCTTCTATCAGTGTGATGAGCCCACTGCAGTAAATACACTGTTTTCATACTACAGAAGACATCCAGCACAAAATCATGTTCTTTCACAAAGCTCTGCTTTTAACTGACTTTTGTTTAGGTAATAATAAGCAGATATAGCATCGTTTTCTTCATTGCTGGTTTTTAATTAGGGGCTGGGAAAGTCTGGCTAGAGATTTGGGTCAGGCAAGGAGTCCTGAGTTTTTGTAGGTAAGCGGGTGGTTTTATGCAGCATGATATTTGAATGTGGTCTAGAACATCCCTGTGCAGGGCTCAGATAAATGGATATCCCTCTAGAAATAGAAAAATTATGATTAACATTTGGTTGTTTGTGCAGACGGAGCACCATCACGTTCTGTAGTACCTTTGTGAAGATCCACCACAAATATAAGCCTGATCTTAGAGAAATTTCCCCAGAAATACTGGCCCTGTGCTCCCTTTTCTTAGGCTGGTGTCTTTGAGGCTCTGTGCAAGCTCATGATGAAGAGGACACTTCTAAGCCACAGGAAGGCACTGAATTGGCCACCGAAATTACCTGGCCTTTAAGAACGGTATTTCTTATGGTTGCTAAAGCATTTTACTTTAAAATGAGGGTGAGGGGAAAGAACAAGCTCACAGCCTTCCAGTCTGCAAAATTTTCAGTCTGTTTTGCAATACCTGCAGTGGGTTCCTCCTCGCAAAGCTTTAGGGTCTGAGCATTGAGGATGATTCTTCTCTGCCAACCATCCTGTTCCCTATTGCTGTTTAGCTGAGAGTGTAACCATATGTTTAGGACCCCTCACTGAGATTTTGTCCCCCATTAAGCCAAATTAGTGCATGTGCTGAATCCTTGTGTAACTAATACAGCTACCTACCAGTACCTAAGTTACCCAATGGCATAGCAAACATAAAATGGTTAGACTGTTTATGTCACTACAGCAAGCATGTACCTGTTATAGGTGATTCTCTGCCCAGCATCAGGTTGAATGAGGGAATTTTTTCACAAGAAAACAACAAAAAAGAAAGGTGGCAAAATATATTATAGTAGCTTTTATATATTTGTATTACTCTGGTAACATCCATAACATCATTCTGCATGAGATTCTATATGGTGTGGATAATAAGACAAATTAGGTATTGCAGCTGCAAAAACACAGTGTGCAGAGAATGATGTGCAGTTCAGCTGCAAAAATACAGCATTCGTGTAATGTTACATTCAACCCTCTTCCCCCAGGAGGTCTCCCTTTTAGGTCAGTGTGGAAAAGACAGCCATTGTCAACACAGTGCAGTCAGCTTGCTTGGGCATCAGGATGCTTGCCTTTCTGCAGTGACCAGCTGGGTGCTTTTAGCAAATATCAAAATCAAATAAAGAAAAGTGGACTGTCAAAGTCCACAAGAAGTGAGTAGAGATAAAGACAGCTTGATTGGTGGAGTTTGTGTGTGTGAGAGAATAAAAGTAAATAGGTTTTTTGGAACATACTTAGTTTCCAGTAAAGGGGCACTTTCACAGCTTAGAACAGCTAACAAGGGTCTTTTCATTTGTGTCTCTTTCAAATTTAAGTATATATTTTCTTTGGCTTTGTTTATTTCCATAATTATCATCACCATCTTCATCTTTCACCCTGGTAGATTCACTGAATTGGTGCAGCTCCCTGTAAGAGAAGTTCATTTATCCAACCATAAGTTGGCAGGTATGTACATACAGGACTGTGATTACGTACTAGCACCACTAAGAGGTGAGCAATGAATTAAAACTTTCTGTGAGAACCACCTCACTGATTGCCTTTTCTTATTGCCATTGCTGCTAGTAGCTGGCTGGGTGAGATACTGGCTCTGCAGGTTCCTATCCTGGCACCATATGTGGTTGAATGCTTTAACAACTGTTTAGAAAGGTGAGCTCAGAAGTGACAGGAAAATCCCTGAATTGCTTAGTTCTGTATTCATTCAAGGTTTATTAGGTGGGGGGTTTTTATACTGATTACATAATAATAAAAACAGCTTTAAGGATACAGACTCAGAAAGTCTCAGCTGGTAGGATTAGGAAAAAAGGCCTGTTGCAGTGAATTTACTGAAAGCAACAACTGAGATTTTGTGTAGTTTAAATTTTCCCTAATCCAGTACATCCTGTGTTCTATCTGAAGCATCGCTACACTGTGTGATTCTCAGCTAGTGTGCATAATTCATTTACTAATGTAAATTGAATGGTCCAGGCAGCAGTGCTTATTTAAAGAAAATAAAAAATAAAAAGAAACAAAACAAAAACAAAAACAAAAACAAAAACAAAAACAAAAACAAAAAAAAAAACCAAAAAAAACTACACTCTTTGCTGAATAGTTAAATGGTTGAAAGTTCACAGCTCTGTACTTGTTCTTATATGCACATCAACCTATTGACTGCTCTGAAGCAAAAGCATTAGTTTCATTATCCTGAAAAGTGGCTACTTGCTCAGGGTTCATGCTCTGACCATCCCACCCTACTAATATCACTTGATCCAAGTTGGTTTGGGTTCTTTTTAAGCTATTACGTACTCACAGCTCCAATTTACCACGCTGCACGGTAGCCAGGAAATCACAAAACCCTCTTATTAAAAATCTGGAATAAATTTTCTACCGACAGTAATAATGGAGGAGCTGTGGCTAGAATGACTGTATAGCCCAAGCTCTGGCCCGATTTTCTGCATCCTGTGAAGGTGATGCTCACAGGTAGAAGGTGGGCTGCCTTTGAGGGATTATACTGAGAGAAGTACGTGCTGTGGCACTGCCTTTGTCCTCATAGTGATCAGTGTAATTTTATGGCCTAAAGTCAAGGTGATTAGAGAAAATTCCAAACCAGATGAGATGCAAACTAGATATGCTAACAAGTCCATCAAGAGCTGATTTTGATTATGAACCGTCTGCCACCAGAGCAGGCAGAGAGCAGAAAGCTGTGTTCCATTCTGAAATTTAGATTTTTAAGAAACTGAGACCACAATGACTGATTTGATACTGAAACTAGCAGAGATGAGGGTAGCTGGTGTCTTGCTGGATCTAATATGTCTGTAGCTGTAAACATTGGGATGGAAAGGATTTTTTTTTTAAGAGCTTTTGAAAACTGTGTGAAGAACTGTGCTCTTCTTAGTGGTGGATTTGGCAAATGATGCAGCATCAATGTTATCTGCTCTGCAAAGAAACACATTTCAGATGGCTTTGGGCTTTTATGGCAGCGTCTACCGGTCCTTGTACTTCAGAAGAAAGGTGAGAGTGCTGCTTACATCTCTTTAAAGGTTATTGCCTCTACTTCTCTTCTATTACATCTGTCCCTGCTGACAACATGGCCAGGAAGGTTCTCCTTTATGACAGAGGCAAGCACCTGGGACTGAGCTCTACGTGGCTCCAGGCATGCCTTGCTCCACCATGTCCATGAGAGCTCTTCAGCATGGGGAGCAGAGGTGGGAGAAGACACCCTGGCTAAACCACGTTACAGAACCTATAGTTCAGTTTGGGGGTCTGCTGGGGTTTGTGGGATTTTTATTTCTTTTCCCAACTTCAAGTTATTCTGTTGCAGCTGCAATAGTTAATGAAGTGCTGAAAATGGAGCTGTTATTGAGTAAAGGGGGGAAAAAGTCTTCCCTCTCCTGGCTCCCCACAGGCTCCAAAAGTCACTTGAATAGGTCACGGGGGAGGACTTGGCCGTTAGCTTAAGCAGCATAGCCTGATGAACAAAGCTTGGAAGTTTCATAAACAAACATCTAGGCAGCTGTATCCCACCCAGGCTGGTGATGGAAGGACAAACTGTGAGCTGTGGCTGGAGATCTCCTCAGTTACTGCACTCCTGGCTTTCCTCTGCAGCAAGTGGAACCGCAGCCATTGTCCTACATGCAAAAAATGGATTCTCTCTTTAGGATTAAACCATTTTCTTTGCTTTGCATTTGTCAACCAAGGTGTTGACATTTGTCTTATTTTGGTTTATTGTACAAAAGTCACATCCGTATGCATTCTCCAAATTAGTTACTGCTCACAAATGAACAGATATGTAAGATGTTTGCTAGCATATTTACTTCTCTGGTGTGAAACTAATGAGTGACATCATTCTTTAGCAACTGTCTTGGTTGTACAACCCTTTACTGCAAAAACCATGTCCTGAGAATAAAAAAGATACCAAAACCCAGTAGAATGATAGCAAACATGGAAGTTAGCTGAATAATTAATTTAAATAATAAATGACTCATTTCAGCAAGATCATGAGTGAATCTGAATCCTGGACTTCCTGTTGTATGCAAAGGGTCCTGAGAATGTTTATTTAAATGAGGAACATTCTTTGCAAGGAAATGGGTAAATAGTGACCTCAGGAGTTCAAAGCTTGGGTCCTGCAGAAGAAATACCAAAACTCAAGGGCTGTGCCCTTAATACACCAGTATTTGTGTACACCATTGGTTACAACTTACACCCATCAAAGATCTGTCTCTCAGTGCTTGTTCATTTTATTTGATTTTTCTTGACTTTGAAAAAACTGATCTTTGATTTTAGTCTGTAGAAGCTTCCATCTCTTCAAGCTTTAACAGCAGATAAAGATCATGCTAGAATATCCTGACTCGGACAATGGCCAGCTGGTTTTGGTCCTTTCTTGAAACAAAAAGGAGAGAGATGTGTCTAAGTGTAGAAGACATTATTAAAACATTTAGATACATACATTATATAAGATTAAATCAAAACTGTACCCTATCAATGAAGGCTTTGGAGAAACAGTTCTCCCAAAAACATTTTATGGCAGCAGTAATCTGGAGGACAGTACTTTTATTTGCCAATACCTTCAGAGGGTTATGTGTGTGTTAAGTAACAATAATAATTTTCTTCACTGTATGTTTCCTGCATCTCTGAGATAAATTTTGCCAAACAGATGAAACAAGGAGGTATCTCCAGAATGTCTAAGCGAGTACGACATGCCATTTACAGCATGCTCCAAGGGCAAATTGTCAATAGAATTGCTTCTCTCTAAGCAGCATCTGGTGGAGCTGCAGACAGAAAATCCCAAAGAAATGTCAGTGATGGTTAAAATAATGACAAAGTCATTTTCAAGTTATTTTCAGAGGAGGTGCCTGCTTCTCCCATGGCATGACAATAAAGCTGTCAGAGATTTGAGCAGGCAGTTAGCCCCAGAACACAGTGCTTCTGACCTGTATGTTTGCACAAGTCAGATGTAGAAGCTGTAGCACAAGTATCTTGGAGAACGTTAATGCTGAGACAGTCTGCTGTGTTCATCAGACTGGAAAATAGAGGAACTACTAAACACAGTGAGAAATACAAGTTTCTACTGAAAATTTCCAACTTGATCATGTTTTCGACCAGCCTCTCTGGGATGCTCGGTCCCCACAATGTGCTGGGGTACCACTAGAGCTGCTGTGGAAGCTGAGGGGCATAACATGGTCTATGTTTAAGGGCCATCCACTGGAAAAAGTTTGGCTTTAACTCTGGAACAATGTTAATAAATTCAGAGAGTATTGCATTATTAATTTATTTCAGTGGGAGCAGGATGAGGACAAGAAGAGCCCTTGGACCTATGAGCTCTTGGACTCCTGTGAATCCGTCATTTCTAACTCTGCCTGGTTCTCTTTGAGTATCACGTGATTCCAGAATGAGGAGGTTTGGTGTTGTTTGTTTATTTTTTTCTACTTTTAACAGGGAAAAAAAAAAATTTCACCCACTCTTTGTGGAGGTATCTGTGGGAATGAACCACCACAGAGACACCTTGAAATGGTTTTGATTTAATAATAATTCAGTACCAGATTCTGGCTGGTTATGATGACTCCTCAGGGATCTTTTCAGCCCTAGTTTTCCCTGGTTTAAATCCAATCCCTATTAACAATGTCCATGAGATGATATTGTTACCTATCAGGAGGCTTGCATAAAATGAACTGGTGTTACAGTACAGTTTCTAGTAGACTGCAGCACACTGGGAATATGAGCAACATCTGTGTCCCAAAAGCCTTTTCACTGTGCAGAGGGCTGACTTGGTCTGGTTGAATGCTTTTGGTTTCCTTGCTGTAAGTGACACCGTGTGTAGCTACTCAAAACTGCTGTGCGTATAGAGTCTCTAGTTTTATTTCAGATATATATTTACCAACAAATTTAGACTTTTAAATGGGACAAGCAGATGTTAACCAAACTGCCTTCCCCCATGCCTCCGGGGTATTGATTTTAAACACCTAAAGTCTCCTACCCCTTGGTTTTCCATTTTTAGACACAAATTTTATTAGAAAGGAAATCTACATGCTACAGGAAAAGAAAGGCCTTTGGTATTTTCCCAGTCAGCATTTACGTGACTCGGGTTCATTTTGAGAAGAATAATTTATAATGGTGTGAATAAATGATAGTAGTGAGTTCTAACTGTCCTAACACGATACATAATACCCTGGGAAAATTTCCTCTGCTGCGTGCTAATGACTGATTGTTGGCTTTTATGTTGTGTATGTTACAGTTGACTGTAACAAGTAAATAATTTGAAAATAACTGACATGCTCAGGTTTGTTTAAGCAGCAGCACTTGTCAAACTGCATCTTCAAGCCAATGTGAGATGTGAGTTCAGTTTACTGCTGCAATCAGTGTGGTGTCTCTGACTGCATTTGTAAGCAACCATGCAAGATTAGCTGCTGAACTTTAAAAAAAAGTCATGTTTCAGTGTGATTTGCATTGCATGATATTGCTATTATATCAGTGTCTCTTCTTGTGGAAGTAAATACATTTAGATATCGGGTAGGTGCCTATCCCATCTGGAAAGATCATCCTCGGACTAATTTTAGGAACAATTGTGAAAACATATTCTCTCATGCATTCAATTTGGGTGTGGAGAAACATTTTCAAGTTGTTGTTAATTACACCTTGTTGACCACTCCTCTAGCTGTATCTGTGGTGTGTGGGGTTTTTTTATTACAGCTTTACTGATATGGCTCTTTTTATTTTATTTTTTAAATCACACAAAAGAAGAGTGTTGTATGCTTCTTTTGTTGTCTAGCACCACTTCTTTCTTATATGAGAAAAGCTTGAAACTTTATCATGAAACTGTCTGAAATGTTGCTTTGTTTTCCCATTGCATTTCTTTGGTGGTGCTAGAAAGAGATCTTTTGAAAGGTAAGGACCTGTTTCTGTGTCACAAAGGAAATAAAATGCTTGGCCAAAGTGATAACTGGACATTGTAGATTTTCCTCTTCTGGTAAGGCGTATTTTGCTTTTGATGCTTTTCTGCACAATCAGGGCTTTCTGAGTTGGTTTCAGAGGAAAAACAAAGAAACAAAAACAAACAAATAAATTTTACAAAGCATAGTCAAAAATTTTGCAGAGGCAATAGAAATCTCTCTCTGTTCTACTAACTTTCTTATCCCAGGTGATAATTAACACATTCATCTATCTTCAGTTTCTTTTTGGCTGTCCTCATTGTAATATCCAGGCTCTGAGGTTTACTATTAGAGCAGTGTAGGAAGGAAGTTTTGGTCCTGTTAATTTCTGTCTTTTGACAAGATTATAATTTTCTTTCTTTATATTTAGATTTTCATTCCTTCCAACTACCTGAGAGGGCAGGTTTGAGTTTTGAATTGCTTGATGTCAATAATCTCTTGTCTGAATTAAGAACCCAAATCCAGTTTGTGGAGTCTGCCAAAACCTCTGCCAGGTATAGTAAATTGGCTATGGGTCACCACTGATATGAGCCAGTTGTGAAGTGGTAACATGAATTTCAAAGGTTTCACCTCTGATTTCCAGTTCTTTGAGCGTGACAGTTCCTTTGGTCAACATTCATATTAGTCAAATCATTTTTTTGCCTTTTATACCTCTTTCTTTCTTTTGCATATCTTTATGGGGAGATGAATCCATGCAAGGAGTCAAAGGGTGAAACTACCCCACTGAGAGTGGATAAGTGGTTGTATCAATGAATATAGTTTTGCCCTACTTCAATTTCTCACAAAGTATTTGCATCATTTTTAACTAGGCTTTGTGTGGGAGGCGGTTCTCTGTCTGCATTTGTGCTCAACTCTGATTACTTTGGATCAAATGCACTCATCCAAATTTAGTATTCAGTGAGCAATTCTCTATCACAGTCATATGCATAGCTTCTTACCATCTGGCATCACTATGGCTACTACTGGCCCAATGCAGTTTCCATGGTAGTCAATGGAAATTTTTGAGGCTGATTTCACAAAGCAATACTTCCAACACAGGAGAGAATAGGTGTTAATCCAGAAAAGGTACTAACAAAGCCTGTCACTGAAGTATACATTTTCTTTGTTTTGCCCTGTGTATGTTGTAGGGAAAAATGTAATAATCTCCTGACAGATGGGGACCGATGCCCCCAGATTTGTCCCATATTTGGAAAGAGAGGGAGAATTGTAAAACTGGTTCTTCCAAGCACCAAGTTACCAGTTTAACTCTACTGTCATGCTTGAGAAAAGAGCTGTGGGATGAAAGCAAGTATAAGATAGGGAGGAAACCAACTAACACAGCATCATGTTCACAGATTTGGAAACAAAGGTAGCTCCCTGAACAGCTCTGCTTTTATGGAAAAAATTCCTTCTAGATCCTTCTATGGTTATGCTTGATTTAAAGAAATTATGAGTGTGCTCGATACCTGATTAATGCAATTCCTCCATTGTGTCTATAGATTTTTTCCGGAATCAGAGAACTAAAAGTTCACCTTGAACAAGGTACTTGAATTGTAATCAAGGCCAGAATTTGGCATGGTATCTTGATTGTATTGCTGTCCTCTGCTTCATGTGCCTCTAATACAATGGTAATACAAGAGCTAGCAGTTTCAGTCCCTTTGACTGTCTTATGAGTGACACCAGAACCTCACCAGGAGAAAGGGAACTAGAATGTTTCAAAGTGATTTTCATGTAGACTTTCTATTATCTTTTTCTCATCTCTTCAGTTTATTCTTTTTCTGTGTGTTCAAAATCACTTTTCCCCCTCTGGAGAGATTTTCCCTATCCCATGCCCTTTCTACTCTCAGCTTCCCTGACCCTCTCTACTCTCAGCTTCCCTGACCCTCTTATTACCTTTCTTTTCACACGATACACAATTTGGGTTGTTTTCAAACAATTCTGAACTTTTACTTTGTTCTGATTTTATTTGTGGCCTGAAAAACAAAGCACATTAACTTGAAACAGACATTGAATTGCCTATGGGGGTAACTTGTAAAGTACTGATGCTTGGAAGGTTCCCAAAAGAAAACAAAGCCCAGCAGTCTCGCCTTGTTTGTAGAGCTGATGGAGATCATTGACTCCTAAACCTTTGCCATCTCCTTCCAACCAGCCCCCTAAAATAACAAATACATGGGCTGTGTCAAACAGTTACGGTCTTCTGAATCATGAGCCAGACTTAAGAGTGACATTTAGGCTGTTCCTGCACACAAATATTAGTAGCTTAATTTTGGGGCAGCTCTGTCACGCACAGCAAAGCTGTGCTGATTTACTTCCATTGAGAATCTGGCCTAATATTCTCTAGTGAACAAATGAAGTGATCTATCTAAAAAATAAAGTTCAATCCATGTGGCTTGAAGTACCTCTTCAGATTTTTTTCTTTATTGCTTCCTGATTATATGCTGGCCAGTCTACAAGCAAGGAAGTCATTTTCATATGCCCAAAGTCTGATTTAGAAAGTAAAGCTGTCAGGGCATGTTGCAGGCAATGGGACCCAAGACCAGGCTCAGGAGAAGTGAGATTTCATAGCTGTAATACACCCACACCTCAGCAGTTCAGATCACATGTGATTCGATGCAGCCTGTAGAGCAAATGGAGGACACTCATGACATTTTAGCATTCACTACCTGACAGAATGGAGCAACAAGCAGCAAGTTAAGTATTTTTCTATGCTTTTGTAAAAAGAAGCATATCTGCACTGTGAGATCTGCCTGTTTTAGTGTTTTTAATGATAGACTGGAAGAAAACAGTAGCTCACACCAAACTAGAAATTGGATAATTTAATTTCACTTCATTGCTGAAGTAGCTGAAAACGTTTACCCATATGATAGAAAAATGTCACTCTTTGTTCATGCCATGCCATAGATATAGCTTGAAAGTTTAGACAGGGAAAACTTTGCAGCTTTAAC
>JANHFX010007648.1:0-16423 GCA_027560015.1 Chloroceryle amazona | reverse complement strand
AAAATGTCACTCTTTGTTCATGCCATGCCATAGATATAGCTTGAAAGTTTAGACAGGGAAAACTTTGCAGCTTTAACAGGGGTCCCCAGCTAGAACGTGCTCAGAGAGAATGAAGAAGGCACCTCTAAATGTAAGATTATCCAGTGTCCAAAAGCACAAAGCTGTTGGTTTGTTGGGTTTTTTTTTCCCCACTCAAATGGGACCACAATAGGGCTACTATCAAAAATGCTATTTGTTTCTACTTCTGTTTCAGAAGTAACAGTACTTTCCAATGTTGCCACTGGTAAGAAGTGGAAATGTAGCTGCTTATGCCTTCATAGTATCTTCCATAGCAAAGCCAGAAAGTGGTGTGGATATTCTTCCTGCTTACAGCAGGATTTGCCACAGGCTGAATACATATGTTTGCTTACAACTAAAACCAGGCTTGTTTGTCTTGCCTTGATCCACTGAGAATGATTCTTGATAATCACAGAGCACTGCACAGCTCAGTGCAACTGGTGTCTGCTGTGCCAGCAGTGCTGAGCCTTCAAGCAGCAACAGTTCTTCAGCAATGGTTGGCATGTGTTTGAAGGGCTGCATGACAAAGATATAGTACATATTAATTTGACTTAGAGCCTGCCAGTCATACAAATTCATGGGAATCTTGATCATTCTTTCGCTGATTTCCCCTTCATGCTTACCCCAGATATGCTTGCTTTTCTTTGTTTGGCTTTTCTTATCCTTCCTTCTTTCCCTCTACCTTTTACTTTCCTGTGCTTGGGACATAATAAGTTCATCTATATAGACACAAATAGTCACCTAAAGAAAACAATGTTATAAATAGTCATGCTAAAAGAAGAAAAATATTATCTCTCACCCATTGTACACAATGGATGACTGTGGTAAGAAATGGGACACTGAAGACCTCACTTCTCTTTTTTAGCAGCATGACTCTCTGGAGTGACTCCAAAACAGGCAATGGAGTTACATTCTTGTATACGCTGATGGGCAAAGCAAGATGCCAGCCCTGTGTGCTGCCTCTCACAGCACCCTCTCTTCCACTGCATTATGCAAATATATTACACACGTTCACTGCTCTCAGCATTTCTTTTTCAGGCCTCATCTATATAGAATTACTGAAGTCATCTAGGTAATAACTTGCAAGAAAATAGACTCATTCAATGAAAGATTTTGAAATTGCAATTAGCCCTTGAAAGAGGGAGTGAAATTGGGGACAAGTAACAGATGGTGGTGGTAGCTAATCTTTCAGCCTATTATTTTACCATATGGGGATCTATGCCACAGATTTTCAAAAAAGAAATTAATCATTGTGTGACCATATATTAGTTAAATAGCTCTGTTGCAGTGATATTCGTCTCCATCTAGAAACCATATACAAGAGTATAGACTCCAAAACAAGATACAGCTGCATGTAGGCTGTTTTGTGGTGACAGACATCATGTGACTTCAGAGGAAAAAGAGCTACACCATTTAGTTTATATGAAGAAAATTAATTTTCTGGCTAAGCTGTGAAAGGAAACCTCATACAAACACCCAATGGTGTCTAATAGGAAATGATACCTTCTCCATGGAATTGAATAGAGAATTACATCACATGTATATAGGACTCTATAGGATGGTTAAAAAGAGAAAATTATTTCATTCTGTGTTATACCAGCAGTGTCTTAGCTGGCCTTTCTCCACTGGAGGCACGAGTGCCTAGTAGCTGCAGGCCTTTACAATTCTATTCCACTATAGAAGAGTCTATTATAAGTCTATTCCCTATAGTAAACATTTCTAAATTTATTTATTAAATTCCTATCGAGCATCATAAGTTTTTTCTACAAGAGAAATGCCTGAAGGGCTGTGTGTCTATTCTATTTCTCCTGTAAATGTTTCCTTAAAATGCAATCAAGGTAAGATAATTTCTCCACTGGTAAACCAGAAATAAGGCACTAAACTTCTAGTTCATTTTCCTACTAGTCATCTTTGTGGTTATATGTGGTAAGGAAAAGTATCAGCTCCAAAACACTGCTAGCTCTTACTATCAGAACATCTTCGAAACTCACTCAGGCTTAACATGGTTGTAGTAGGCATGCTAAAATTTATTTTATATACAAATAGTGGGCAATACAGGTTCATGTATGGCTGTGACTAGAAAGAATATAGTATAGATGTCTTGAGCCTGCTCCAATCTCCACAGCCATATCCATATATCAGCATGCAGAGAAGAACTTGAGAAGAGATTGGGAATTGATGTATCCATCCTTTAAATCGTCTGATCATTTAGTTTTACTTAAGTGGAGAAAACTATTCTTGGAACAGAAGATGACTAAGTGGCCCAGTTGTGTTACTACTTTATAGCAGTTTGATGCGAACTGAAGCCAAGAAGTCTTCATTCTTTGCCTCAGACGTGGAGCCAGAACCCCTGTTAGCACACTGTGTAAGAGCTTGAGCTTTCACTTTGGCCTCAGCCTAACCACAGCTGATGCTCTGAAATGCCATGGTCTGTTTGTGAGACACTGCTAAGGCCAGGATCACAACTGCACTATAAACAACTGGCGTTAGTGGTTTGGAGGTGTGTGCCTATGTAATGGAGTAGGAGCAGTAAGAAAGCTAGAGATCAAAAGGTAGCCATGAAGATTTAAGAACCTAAGAAAAACAGATGAAGGTTGCATCTTTGAACATTTTTTTCCTTTGTATCCTTGATTCTATCTTTGCAGAAAGGGCGTTTGTCTGTTTGCACATAGCAGGAAAGAAATACAATTTGATGATGCATTTCACTCATGAAGTGCTGACAAAATTAATGTAGGGATTTATCACAATTTTCAGGGCTGCAACTGTCTTCAGTGAACAGGTCCCCCTAGAACTACTCCTGTCTACCCTTTCTCTCCAGACAGACAGAGGACACTTTTTAACGCAAAATTTTCTGAGTATAAGGGAACTGTGAGAAAGCCCAAAGAATAAAAATAATGAGATAGGAATAATAAAAAAAAAAGTTAGTCAATCCTCATAATGTTTTTGCTCAATTTAGCCTTATCTTGTGATTAGTGGCTAAAACAACCATGGCTAGACCCTTTTTTCATTTAACTTTCTTTTAACACTGGTCCCTATGTAACCCAATGTATTTGATCAGATTTTATGTTACTAATCAAGACATAGACCAGGCCCCTGACACAGTCTTTCAAATCAAGGAGTGCAAGTGTGTTGAACCATAAAATGGCTCCTATTAAAATAGTTTGGGACAGAAACTCTGAGATTAATCTGAAGAGTTTTTTAGTGTTTCTTTTTTCTTGCATTCCTCAGATTAATGTAGTCCTCATTTGGTGTTCTTGAAATTTCATGTTGCCTCTAGGCTCCTTTTTAAACATCAGTAATAATTTTACTCCATGAATTCAGATAGAGATATATTTATTATAACAATAAAAACCCCTCCAAACTTGACAAACAATCATGAAATACAAAATTTACTTAGTATATAGGAAGGAGAGAAATTTTAGCTAGAAGAAATCATCTATTTAGTACTCATCAACATTTTAGGGACAATCACATTGAACTACTTAAAAGTATGATACCACATAGAAAGTCTGACCTGCTGATCATATTGGTAATGTCATTCACTTCCCAATGGGACACTCAAATGTTAATGTGAATCTTGTCCTTGGGTTTTTTTAAAGAGCTTGGTCATACAAACACAACTTCAGAAAGTGTCTACAGTGCTGCACTGAACCTTTGTCCTGGTTCCTAGGGAGCAGAAAGGGGAAAAAAAAAATTTCACCCAGCAGAAGAGTTCTATTTTACTCACATTTCAGTATAAGCCTGCCTATTGTGTTTGTGAAACATACTGAAAAAGCAAAAACTGAAATTACAGTCTTATTGTCAAAACAGACTGATTCGTGGTTTATATGCAGATAATTGCTTACTACTTAACCCACTTTTATCTATATCCCCATATGCAGCCTGTTCCATTCTTTAAATGCTTTCAAGTCAGTTGAAGAATATTAATTTGTTCCTCAACCCAGAAGGGTGCCCAATTGTTGGGTCAGCTGTTAAGAAAGGGAAAATAGTCATTTGCACCAGGCAGCTTTCTTTCTTCCATTTGATCAGATTACAAATGATTAATCAAAACTAAAGACTTCTTGCAAGCAGGCAGTTCTCCATATTTGAGGAGAGTCTGCATTATTTAACTCAATGTATGCTTTTTGTGAAGTATCGTTTACAGGTTCTATGTATCATTTATCCAGCAGCAGCCCCTGAATGAATTAACTTATACTCTGCTTTAACTTGTACCATCAGAGCTTGTAATTCAGAAACATGCAGCCCTTATATTATTTAGGTAGGGAAAGTTTATTACTTCACATTTATAGAGCCTTGGTTCTCCTGTGCCTTATATTCACAAAGGTCTTTTACTGGCATGGCCAGGAAGAGAATCCATTTCTAAAGAATGCAGATACTTGCAGCTTGAGCATGAAATTGCAGCTTCTGCAGCCCTGTAACATGTTGTGACTTTCATCCTGTTATAGTAAAGTGTATTTTAAAGCCATTATGGACAGTTTGGCAGCTGCTAGATATCAGTGTATATCACTCTCAAAGCAAAATGAGCTACAGTTGTTAGCAGAGTTTGCCGAGGACTTGGCCTCCTCTGATTTCTGCAGAGTGAGACGTTTGATGTGCTCCGTGATTTTGGAGCATGTCCTGCTGATACTTTCAAACATGTGTTCCTCAGTTGCTCAGTCCATTTGAAACTCTCAAATCCTGAATGAAAAATGAATAAAGAAAGCTAATGTGCCATGTTGTGCTTACTTGTTCAGCACTGCCGATCTACAATAATCATGTTGCCCAGTTCCTCTGGATAGACAGCAGTGACATTTAAAGATCAGGCCGGTTATAGATGACTTGGTTGTTCTGTAAAGAATCTGTATGTTCGTAAATTCAAATAGGTTGTCCTTCTCCTTGTGAAGAATAATGTTTCTATGTTCAGGAAGCCTGCTTCCCATCAGCGACTTACTTCCATCTTGATAGCAGCCCTTGATTACATCTCTCTGTGAAACATTGCTTAAAGGCTCAGATACCTCTTAAGAATTTGATCTGTGCAGCCAATAAGTAGCTTGTGTCCACAGAGATGCAAGCCATGGGGCAAAGGCTCCAGAAGTCTTTGCTTGCCTTCACCCTCCTCCTCAACGTTTGTTCATGGGCACAATCAGCATTTGTTCCTAATGAAGCTATAGCTGCCCTGGAGCAAGGAAGCATGCTGGGTGGAAAGCCTGGCATCAGCACTCACACTGAGTGCTGAACCTGGCTCTGTACATCGCAACCCTTCAAAATGTAGGAGTGTTGCATTTTGAAAGTCCAAGGTCCCTCAGGGATTCTGACCTGTTTGGTGCAAAAATGAAAGATGAATTTTCTAAGTACAGGTTTGCTCTCGAAGGAGCACAAGTATCAGCTTCATAGTGCCCTCTACAGAGCTACTTCAGTAAATCAGAATGGTTTCCAAAGGCCTCCAGCTGTGTTACAGTCTTCTGCTACTCCTGGAATATTACTGGAGAGACAGGCAGCACCTTACAAAAGATCTGTCATTCTGTTAATGTCACTGCTCAGAATCCTCCTACATGGAAGCACTTTTTGGTTGATGATGCATTTCACTCATGAAGTGCTGACAAAATTAATGTAGGGATTTATCACAATTTTCAGGGCTGCAACTGTCCTCAGTGAACAGGTCCCCCTAGTTGATAGTTGACAAAGTTGATAGTAGACTTTGATTTCTACATTAGTAGCCAAAATCTCCAGCTCTTTCTGGGTTGGCTTGGCCTGATGTAGCACACAGGAAGAAGGAAGGAAAGATTTTTTTTTCTTTTTGCCAAAAGATGGGATTTTTGTTGCTCCCTGTCTGAAATAATAAATTAATTGTTGCATGACAATTTAGGGGGCTAATTCATCATGATGTTTCTCTTAATTTACCTCATTGAGTCCTGTTGATATCACCTCAGACCTGAAAATTCTGTGCTTTAATAGTCACAAGTTGCAAAAAAGCAGCGTAAGAAAAAAAATAAAGACAATTTTTCAACAGAGTGATTCAGAATAGCAGTAGCTTCCATCTATCTGTTTCTTGGTTTAATGTACAAAGTTTCTAACTTTAAATTCATTTTGCACCCTTTCTCTTGAAACTCTAAAATTTCTGGTGATGACCTCTACTTCTTGCATAATTAATTACTGATAATGAAAAGCTTAAAATGCCTCATTGAGTTGGAAAGCTATTTAGATACTTGCTTTCCAACCCAAAGTGTGAATTCCCCATTATCTTTGGTGTACTTTTGCTTGGAAGGACAAGTTGAGTATTAACAAACTGGCTGCACTAAAGAATTGGTTCAGCTATCAACTACACGTGGAGGCTGAGAGGAAGCTGAACTTCATCCTAAATGCAACCCATGGTCCCTTCATTTTCTAAAGTGAGTTGCTAGCAAAGGCAGGATTTTACAGAAAATGAGGAGGGGAAAATGGCATTTCTCCTCTACCATCTCTCTCCTTTTTTCACAATCAGTGTTGCCTTTTTTCTTCTTTACATGATTCAGTCTCATCTGGGTGAGGGCTACATCCAAGGAATGAGAAATAAATGAAGTATGTAGGCAACTCATGTGAATATGTCTTGGTTTGAGTGACTTTGTGTGGGGTTGAATAAGTGAAGGGTGTGGGCCAGAACATTTATTTATCTGTTCATGACCGAAACGGGAGCAAACTGAGCTTCTGTGAAGACTTAAGGCTTGAGTCTTGGATGCAAAACCTGAAAGCTTTACCTGGTTTTCTTTTTACTTAAAAGGGTGTTCAGAAATCATCTCATGGCTCCAAATCTGACTGAAGGAGGAGTGGTTGACTGGCCAAGGCACTTAAGAACAGCCTTTGAGAGCCTAATCTGCTACCTAGCAGGTGTCCTGTGTGACCTTTGTTGTGCTACTCAGTCTCTCTGCATCAGTTTTCCAGTTATTTTAAAAGTGCCTTTTCTTGCTTCTGGGAGAACGACCAGGACAAATATGTCAGATTATATGTAGGAAATTTTAGTCTGTAGCATCTGACCCTTTCTGAATAGGGCTGTTACAGAGAAAAGTGAGGTGGTCAGCTGAAAGAGGCTCTAGCAGCACAAGAGAAAAGACATTGCTTCAACCTTTGTCTGGTTAGAGAGACTTTGATCTCCATACAACAGAGGGAGTTTTTCAGCATGGCTCCTGCTATTGCTAAAGCATTCTAGTGGTGCTTCTGATTTTTTCCCAGAGGAGAAGGTGGGGATAACGGTATAGCAGTGAGCCTTACTCATACGTTTAGATGGAATCGTGGGTAAAGGACAAGGCTGAAGCTATGAGAACTGATTCTTATAGTTTATCCAAGAGGTGGATAGGTGCAGAGTCTATCCTTCTCCCACAGATAAGAAAAATGAAAAATCAGGACTGGCTGGGGAAATAAAGTCTCCTGGTTCTGAAGGAAAAGGATCCTCAGAAAGGAGCTGAGAAATTTGTTTTTATTTAACTCTATGTCCGGAGAAGATGAAATGGAAATTGCATGGGATGGAGGAGAGACAGACAGGCTGTTTAACTGTCTCCAGCGATTCAGAGAAAAATTATAAACCGTTTGAGAAAGATTGAGGATATCTCTGAGGACTTTGCCCTAAGCCCAAGGGTGCTCCACTTTGGTCACAAACCAGAAATGTACCTGCCCATTTTATCGATCCACAGCCTTAAACCTCATATATATCTGTCTTCTGTTGAAGACCCATTCACAGGGACAGTTTGTGCACCTCAACTCTTATTTTTCCCTGGAGAGTTGTTTGTAAACCCTAAAGTATGTGGAGGCTTTTGCTCTGGGAGATGGAGTGTGAAAGCCTTGGGCTTGGTGGGGAAGGAGAGTGATCACAGGGTCTTTGGGGCTCCACAAGGTGACCCTGTGCTCCCATTTCTGTGTAAAGAGACCCTGCACTCTCCAGGGAAGTGGGCAGACCTGTATGGATATGAATGAAAGGAAGAGCACATCAATCCCTGTCAGCCTGGTGAGAGCTGGGATGAGAGCAATTAGACATGTTGGGGTAGGTGGGTGCATGCACTGAGGGTTGGATGGCAGCAGTGGTCCTGTCTGTATGGCAGGATGCAGTAGCAAAGGGTACGAATGTGATCTCATGTCATGCTTACCAGGCAACAAACACCTTGGCTCCAGTTTAGCTTTGTCTGGCTTTAAAGAAGAATCAGCCCCCGGTTAACTCTGGATGGCCACCCACTTCTTGCTCTCAGCTGACTGGAGTCTGTCACCTTGCTGAGCCCTCCAGCTTCACGAGTTCCACAATGTGGACTGCAATCTGTTTTCCAACAGAGAATCTCAGTTTTTATTGGAAAAGAAATACATTTTTGGTCCTTATGGCTTTAGAGAAAAAATCTGAAGTATGTGAACTTTACATATTGTGAAAGAGGGTAGGCAAATTAAAAGAGCTAAGCATTTATTATTTTAAATTCTACTTTTTAGCCTATCTCAGGAATTTTGAGGCTTGACATACAGTCGAGGGGTTTTTAACATTTTGAGGTGATGGCAGCACAACTTTGAAACTCTTAACACAGCATTGTGGAAGAAGCAAACATGAAGAGGCCAGATCCTGACCTTTGCATGTATTATACATATCTGGAGCTGTATCATGCAAAGTGAAAGGGGTTACTTCTGGTAAATGGGAAGTATACTTCTGGCCTCGGGTTTTGAGGGGGTTTCTCATCTAAAATTCCCTTTATGTCAGCTCATGTAACCAAAATTACCAGGCACTGGTCCCTCTTATCCCAGTCCCCTATCTGACATCTGCTCAGAACTCTGAAATCCCAAACAGTGGTGTGAATCTGTGCAAGTCCTCTGGTTGTGGGAATTTTTTATTTGGGAGATTTATTTCTTTTTTCTGATCAGGTGCACAGCACACTCTTATTTCCCACAACTGAAAGGAAGCAGTTTCTTGGTGTTGCCTCTCCTGGGCAGTAATTATAATTTGTCAGGAATGCAGTTTATTTTGTAATTCAACATCTCCCCAGCACAGTTGTGTTACACCTATACAAATATTTGTTCCTGTTAAATTCTTGGAAAAAAATAAAACATAGCATTAGAGTGGAGGACAGAATAAGCCTAAGGTATTCACAGGAACAAAACCTTTTCCTTCATTGTCCTTGAACCTGGTCCAACGTACATTAAAATAATCAGTAAGACTTCCATTGACTTCTGTAGGAATATTTCCAGATCCTAGTGTTATGTTGATAGCCCTAATCTATTTATATATTCAGGTGATATAGTAGAGGTAAAACAAGGCTGTCATCACTGCCCAGATATAAATCTTAAGAGACAGCAGCTGGTCATCAACATGGTCCTCAGTTCCTGTGCTTCTGTAATCACTGTTTTCTCTGGTCAGAAGTCTGATAAAGGAATGAAAGTAATTTTTTCTGATAAATTTTGTACTGAAGCTCCTTACTGTGTCAGGCTAGTACAACTTAAACCATCTTTTATACCCTGTCAAACAGCCACAAAAAGAAGGTTAATGTGACACATACAACAGTAGTGGTTACTGCTTTCTGGGCCTCTTTAAAGTCCTTAAGGGTAAGCAGATAGGGTAGAACAAAAATGTGAAGTTTAATAGATGCAGCCCAGGATTTCTTGTGATTATTGAATAGTTGTAGGATTATGCAAAACACCAACAACAAAGTTAGAAAATGTGAATGTAGAGCAAGCAGCTTTGACTTTTTCCTCATTTTAAATTTAATTTGGAAGGAAAAAAGACCAGGGTAAGAAATACTTTGGGAAATATATTTTATTGAATATTCATAGCCTGCTAGTGAAAAATGTCATGGCTGTTAAAATATCTGCTGCTCCAGTAGGAAATTTTGAAGGAACTGAGAAGTGGAAAGCCAAACCTGTGAAGGATGCTTCAGGAAAGCTTTGTCATTTGTCAGGAACCAGCAGCACTCTGAAGGAGCCAGGTCCCCCTCCAATGGTGAGGATGAACCAATGAATTGAGCAAAAACTCCCTACTAGGTTGCTCTGTTGTTTTACCATGGATTACCATAGGGCTGACATCGCTGTGACATAGCTGCTGTTGCGTGACTTTGCCTTCATGCTTGAGCCACACCCGAATCGTTGGTTACACACAGGAGATTCAAGATCCATGAATTCATAATACTTTATCTAGTTGATTTCTGAACCAAAGATTGCCCATTGGGTTCCAAACAAAATAAAGTTGAGATTCACTTCAGCTTTGTAAATTTACAACACAGCTGGAGTTTGTTTCTTGCATCAGAAAGAGTCCTAAAGGCGATGACATTAAAAATTGTTCCACTGAAGCACTTTGGGTCTTTAAGAGCCAGCTGAATCTATGATCCTCTCTATGTGTGCACACAGAGCCTACAGCAAGGAGAGGAAATTAGATATAGAAAGCTAGGTTTTGGTTAACTTTGACTGGTAATAAAGGAGATAAAAATAACAGCATTCTCAGGTTTTCACAACTCAGAAACTAGTTGCTAAAAGCTAGGAAAGCAAACCCCAAATCAGAAGCTTTTAATTAAGTAAATATAGATACTATTTATTTGTGTTTCAGTGTTAAGCTACTAAAAAGTGCATCTCTGTTTTTTTTTCAACAGTCTTGAGGGTAATATGGCAAATGTGTATTTTTCTGTGTTTTAATAATTGTATATCTGTGAAGGAGATTTCTTCTAGGTTATCTGATGAACTCTAGCTAGGTCCTTGGAGGCAAGCCCCTTGCCTTTTCTTCTATGTTGCACTTCTGCATCATCAACCAACTTGTATCTATATAAAAAAGAGTGACTGGAATTTGCATTTCCATTACTTATTGGTGATTTCGCACTTGCTGTGAAGCCAGACCTCTGACAATTATAAACAGATGCCTCTGTAAAACATTTAGTTCTGCTTAAAAAGTGGAAAAGATGTTTTATTGTCTATTAGAATAATAATAGTAAAAGTATAGCTTTATAGCAGTAGTAAAACTTACGCAGTCACAGTCAGAAAAATATCATCATGATAAAACTATTCATTGTTTCATTCAATAACAGTATTTCCTACTTAACTCAGTTATTTAAATACACTTTATCTGGTGCAGATGTTGAGCTGAAGTGAAGCAGTACTGAGGATGTTAAACCTGTGATTATTCATCAAGTATGACCTTCCCCTGGAGTTACAGGGCCAAATTCAGTGAGTCTGCAGGCAAAGATAGTAGTATCTGAGAAATACTGTTTGTCAGTCCTTTAGGGGTGATATTCCATATAATAATCCCTCACCTACAAAATTTTAACTTCTGAACACTGTTGTGCTGTAGTACTCTAGAAGATAGGCACATATGAACTTCCAAATGGAAACAGGGACCCAGACATAGCCTGCGATGCCTCAGTTAACTGCAATATTAATTAAAGCTTGGCTGTGTGCAGGAAAAATAAACCAGGAAAATCTTTAAAAACTATAATAACTGCTACCATCTAATGTTTATATGTTATTATAGTGGTTAATAATGCTTTGCAATAATGTATGTGCATCTCTACCTTTTCACATTGCATAAATGATAGATGTAGGAGCTCCCATAACCTGATGAGTTCATAAGGGAATCATATCTTTAACTCACGTGCAAAACTAATCACAGTAAGAATGGCCATGCTGCAGTTGGCTGAAAAGAATAATGGTAATTCAAAAAGCTTTTTCTCTTTCTTTTTTTTTTTAATCTAAATCCACTGATGCTTTATTCTATGTCAGCTCATCACTAGAAGACATCAAAAATCTTTAAAAATCAAGTTACACAGGTAACAAGATTGGGATGTGGACAGAAATCTAAGTCTTGGTTTATTTTTAATTAACAAGTGCTTTGTATAGTACAGTGAAACTGGTCATGTTTGCCAGTGTTTCTCCATTAAATGTACTTTATGAAAAAAGTTAAAGTTCTGAAGCATTTAAATCAATCTAATTGCTTTTAACATGTCTGTTGCTTTTCCTTGTTCTCTCCCCCCTCAGAATCTCTCTCTTCTTGGTATCTGGTTCTTCCTTCATATTTGTTCTCTCTCACTTTCATGATTCCTTTCTTACTGTTTCCAGCTTCCTTTTCTTATCATGAAGATTCAACGGACAACATTCTTTGAACTAGACATTTAACACCAGTGTACAATGAAGGATACCATGAGGTTATAGGTGGGTCTACAGATAAAGGACAATAATGTAGATATCCATGATAGCTTTCAACTGTCTTGCTTGGTTAACAGTGCAGGTCTAGGCACTATATGAATCCGCATGAGCTAGTGTACCCTACTCAAAAAAGTCTGCAGAATAGGTACACACTAAACCTTCTTGTTGGGGAGTTACACCTTATGGTAATTTTGAGATTGCCTGTTTAATTCAGGATCCTTAGACTTGGAAGATCCCTGATGGGTATAAAAACCAAAATCTACCATCTCTGGTGCACAAGTATTTAAGCCTTCAGGCATGAGTTGCATTTCCATTGTGTTTGGATCCTGAAGCAGTTTCCCTTCTCCTCCAGTCAGATGAGGCCGCCTGTGCTAGAAGAGCTTTTGGTTACAATCTGGATTCACACTTCACATAAGTGTGGAGATTAATTAAGTGAGGAATGGATACCCAAGACATTTATAATTAACGCCTTAAGTAAGTTATAAACCAGGGCTCCAAAGATGAAAGCTCACCGCTTGACTGATTTACTAAATCACACATTCCCTCTTGACCACTGTTTTAAGGGCACAATCTTCACCAGCTCCTTGCACATGCTTTGAGAATTATTCACTTCAGAGCTTCTTGCATTATCAACACGACAGTATTTTCTCACAAGCACTGCAGTACATTCTCATATCAAATTCTTTGAACTTATGTCACTTCATAAGATCTGATTAAACTTTTTAGACCTGCAAGTAGATGTTTCGCATATTGAAGAACTTAATCTTATACCTAAATCTTTTTGCCTCCTGGGATTCCCCACATGAATGGTATTCTCCATCAGCTTTTCAGATGCTTCTATTTTCATCCTGGAAAACTATGACTTTAGTGGACACCTAAGAATGAGCAAGTTACTTTGAACGTTAGCTTTCTGATACAGGCTGGACATGCTTTTTGGTTTCAAATTTAGCTTAAAAAACCCACAACAAACCAAAGAATACCAAACAATCAACATAATTCTGGCAGCTTTTGAGAAGTTGGGTACTCTTTCCTTTTTCTTTTGGCATTTTCAGAGAGAGTGTTTGGAATCTAGTCTAATGTTCCTGAAGTCTAGACAGAGAACTGGGGACAAGAAGGGAAGCCAGTATAGATGAAAGCAAACTAAGAAGGCTATTAAAAGTAAAAAATACATCCTTCAATAAGAAGGAGTCCAAATGAAGAACATACAAAAGATAAACTTCCTGGCAAGCTAAATGTGAAGCCATAATAAATCTGGCCAAAAAGATTCTGAGGAGCCAGAGTGCAAAATCTAACAATAAAACCTTTTTTTTTTAAATACATCAGAAGCAGAAAGTTTGCCAGCAAGTCAATGGGGCCAATATATTACTGAAGCGTAAAAAGATCACTACAGAAGCACAAGTCTCTAGCAGAAAAGCTTGAGAGTATCACATTTGTGAATGCTCGTTATGGAGGGGCTCAAGGAAGTTTCCCTGTTGGAAAATTGTTGAGGACTGCCATGAGTAAATGCTGATACCAAAGTGGGTTGATAGTAAAGAGGATGAGAATAAACCAACTCAAGAGATATGAAGGGCATGCTGTAAGTGTTGAACTTGTGCAAAAGCTCTAAAGAAACTTACAGAGCAGTCAGCAATTCTTGCATCTTAGCACTGAAGTCAGCCTTGGTTTAGAGATCTAGGACATTCTGTATCTGGTCTGATCATCTGGATTTGATCACCAGGGGAAGTTTAGGTTGAATAGTAGGGAAAAATTCTTTACTGAAAGGGTTGTAAAGCCCTAGAACAGGCTGCCCAGGCAAGTGGTGTAGTCGTCATCCCTGGAGATATTTAAAAGACATATAGACGTGAGGGACATGGTTTAGCGGCAACTTGACAGTGTTAGGTTAATGGTTGGACTTGATGATCTTAAAGGTCCCTTCCAACCAAAACGATTCTATGATTCTATGATGTTGCTTTTCAAAAAGGCTTCACGACAATCAGGAAACTACGAATGTGCATCTGACTTCCGTATTTCCAAACTGGTATAATCTTACCTTATTATAGTCAAAACAAACGCAAAACAAACCCTAAACCCATGCTTATTACAGAGCAAACCAGATCAAATTTCCAGCCTCATTCCTTTTGGGTAACTGTTCCAAATTCAGCTGAAAGGTAATACTGTTTTTTGAATCATTGCTTGACTTTTGACAGAAGACTACCTTCTAGTATAGCTTGAAGTCTTACCAGGTCCAGATTAATGCACTGCGCAGCTGGGGTAAGGAGTGAAGAGAAACAAGTAATACCACCTAAAAATCAAACAGGGATTGAGAGACATTTGGTGGTTTCTATGAGAGAAAAGCTGATGTTCCCACTTCCCTGCAGCATTAGTGTGGCTGATTTGAAAGACTTTCCTCAGCTCTGTTCTCCATCCCTAGTACTCAGGGGAAGAATAAGGATTAAGGTTATTGTAAGTGATATTTTTGGTAAAGACACACAAGGACCACCTGGTCCCTGCCTGATCACCGGCATGAGTCAGAACAGCCAATTTATATCCCATTTCCCCTGGTCCCTTTGGAGCTCTGGAAAGCAATGAAAAGCCTAGAGCTGTGCATTTCATGTCCACTTCTCTTCAGCACTCCCTCTTCCATTCCTTGGTACAAAGCCTGCCATCTGCATGGGGGACTGAAGCATGACTGAGGATAAAAACCCATTCTGCCTGTCTTGTGACTCCTAAGAATCTTCTGCATAGAAAATTACTTCACCTGGCCTTTTTTTCCCTCTTCTTTTTATAGTCAGTGGCATAAACTGACTATACATAAACATTCCTATGACCTGTGAATGGATAAGACCTATGTTGGAAGGGCTGTGTTTAATAATAGTGCGGCCAATGCTCCAGCTACTGTGCAATAAAACCCTTGCTGTCTGTGTCATACAGGGCTGTGACTTTAGAGACATTTTGCATGTGAAGATGATACCTAAAATGCCTGTAGATATAAAGCAGGTGTGCTCATTTCATCCCAGTGCATTTTGACTGCAGAGAATGTTGTTGATGGTAATATGTGGACTTGCTCCTTTCATTCTGGGTTTGGTTAGTTTTACTTTTCACACCAGGGGCTTGGCGTAGCTTTCAGAAATAGTGTAGCTGTTTTTAGCTCTGACAGACCTAGCTGAACATATAGGAGACTTTTACCAGCAATGGTGTATGGGAATCCAGCTGTACATAACAGGATCTTAAGTATTGAGTTCTGATACTTTAACTTGGGGTTTTTTTTTGGTCATGAATGGTATGGAAATGAGTATCTCCAGGTGGCTGTTGCCTTTGTTACACCTTGAGCAACTGCTTTCAGCCTCCTTTACGGTCAGACACAAAGCCTTAGTTTGGGTGCTGTGGGTGCTAGAATTACCTGAAAAGCTTTCAGGAATGACACTTAGAGACATGTGAAAATATAAAAAGAGAGGATCCCCTGACTTACCCGAGATTACCATCAAAGCATATTGTTGATCACTTTTTATTAAATGCTTTGAGTTAGATAAAAACGAAAAGTAGTTTCTGCTCAACGTCATTAAAATATTTCTCTTACATTTATGAAGATCATAGCTATCAGAAGTAATGATTTTTTTGCTTTTATCCTTATTTGCAATTTATAAGGGGATTTGTGGTTTTGGTTTTGTTTTGTTTTTCTGATTTTATGTACACTTTGTAATTGTTAAAATGCTGAGATAGAATCTTCTTAATTCCCTTCAATCCAGGGACAATATGATCAGTGGAAGGGAGGTTGAATTTACCCAGATCACTTCAGATGTGCTACAGTTACTCCACAAACCTTCAAATGCTGCTTAAAATAGTCATCCAAACCAAATGCCTGGGGTTTTTATTTACTTCCTTTTTTTTTAACAGTAGACGGGAGAAATCCCATTTGCCCACAAATAAATAAATAAATAAATAGATAAATAGATACATATGTTTGCTGTGCATTTACAGAACTTCACAAGTCTGAAAACGTCTGGACTTCTTTAATTCGTACTCTAGCCCGCGAAACAGAGCCGGTTCCTCCTGACAGAATTTTTGCAAAATGAGGAAAAAAATAAAATAAAAAAGTCACCGTTCTTACCCTGGTCTCTTCCTTGCTAAAAGCAGCGAGGGGATTGTAGCTGAGGCTGCAGGGGAGGAGGAGGAGCTGGCGGGCGGGCTCCCTCAGTGCGTCTCGTGCCGTCTCTGCCGGTACCGCAGCGCCCCCCCGCGGGTGCTGCCACCTCCGCCGCGGCCCCCTCCGCCGGCCGGAGCTCCC
>JANHFX010007642.1:29335-53543 GCA_027560015.1 Chloroceryle amazona | reverse complement strand
CCCACCCCCGGGAGAGGGGGAGGGGCGGAGGTCAATGGCACGAGGACACCTGAGCTCCGGGGGGGGGAGGGGGGGGGGCTGTGCCCCTCCCCCCACCCCCTCTAGGTCCAGGATGGGGGGGGGGGTGTAAATAGGCATCGGTAAGAGATGGGCATGGCATGGGCATAGAGAGGAGGTGGGCATGGGCATGATGCTTTCATGGCATAGGCATGGGGCGGGGGGGGCATAGATATGGGCATGTTCGTGACATGGTCACGGTACAGGCACGGGGCAGGGGTGGACATAGACATGGACATGTGGCAACATGGCACGGTGAGGAGTTGGACATGGACATGGCATGTGGTGGTATGGCCTGGGGAGGAGATGAGCATCTGTACAACAAGGACATGGCATGGTCATGCCATAAGCATGGGGTAGGGGGGTACATAGGTATGGGCATGTTATAGTCGTGGCATAGGCATGAGGACATAGACATGGGCATGTCATGGACACAGAGATGAGATGGACATGATCATGGGCATGAGCATAGCAAGTCATGGCATAAGCATGAGGGAAACATAATCATGGGCACGGGCATTCCATAGTAATGTCATAGTCATGGGTGCGGGGGTAGACATAGACATGGGCATGCAATGGACATAGGGAGGAGATGGGCATGTGCATCAGCATGACGTAGACAAGAGCATGGCATGGGACAGGTTAGGACACAGTCATGTTCATGATATGATCATGTCAGAGGCATGGGGCAGGGGTGGACATAGATATGGGCATGTCATGGGGAGGAGCTGGGCATGGACATGGGCATGGCATGTGGTGGAATGGCGTGGGAAGGAGATGGGAATTCGTATGAGATGGGAATGGGCAGGGACATGGACATGACATGGGCATGGAGTAGAGAGGGTCAGAAGGAAGGTATGGGTATATTATAGGCATGGGGAGGCATGGACACGGGCATAGGGATGAAGAGGAGATGGACGTGGATGTGTCATGGAAAGGGGATGAGCATGGCATGGGGAGACGATGGGCATGGGCAGAACAAGGGCATGGCCATAGGTATGGGCATGATGAGGTAGGCTGGGTGTGGACATAAGCATTACAAGGTAATATGGAGGGGAAGGGATGTGCTTGGGCATGCAACAGACATGAATAGGGCTTGGGTTGAGCATAGGTATGGAATAGGCATGGGGAAGAGATGGGGTGGGCACTGGCTTCAATATGTGAACTGGATGGGAACTGGGACGGGGACAAGGATGGGATGGAGAACTGCCTCAGGTGGTGCCTTCATGTCTTGGCCTTGGCAGCTGCACAAACAGGCCTCTCTGTTCTTGGGATCAGGTGGGTTTCAGCTTCAGCACATGTGATGAGGAAGGGAAAAACTCTGTTCCTCCCTTGACCCTTGCTAGTTAAC
Organism: Chloroceryle amazona; assembly: GCA_027560015.1. Lineage (NCBI taxonomy): Eukaryota > Metazoa > Chordata > Aves > Coraciiformes > Cerylidae > Chloroceryle > Chloroceryle amazona. The sequence goes on along the minus strand of JANHFX010007642.1, from coordinate 52,135 downwards.
TTGCATAGGGTCATACTTTTGGGGTGAGGGAGCATCATCCACAGTGGTGTCAGGAGATTTCATTTTTATAATTGATTAAAATTATATGATGATTACATGATAAAATGATGATGAAGGGACTGGAACAACTCTCCTATGAGGAAAGGCTGAGAGACCTGGGGCTGTTTAGCCTGGAGAAGAGAAGATGGAGAGGACTCTTTACAAATATCTGAAGGGTAGGTATCATGTGGAAGGGGACAGTCTTTTTTCAGTGGTGCCCTGTGATAGGACAAGGGGCAATGGTCACAAACTGGAACTCAGGAAGCTCCACCTCAATATGAGGAAAAAACTCTTTCCTGTGAGGGTGACAGAGCACTGGAACAGGCTGCCCAGAGAGGCTGTGGAGTCTCCTTCTCTAGGGATTTTCAAAACCCTCCTGGATATGTTTCTGTGTGGCATGCCCTGGGTGATCCTGCTCTGGCAGGGGAGTTGGACTTGATCATCTCCAGAGGTCCATTCCAACCTCTACCATTCTATAATTCTATGATAATTATAATTATTATTATTAATAATTATTTTATATAATTGTGTTGTTTAATACTCAAAATCAAATTCTCAGGAAGAAGGCCTTCAAGATTTCAGTTGCATCATTTAAGGTTACTTCTTTTGGGGGGGAAGAACAATGCTACCTGTTTCTGCCTTTTAAATATTCATGAGGATTTTATTTTGTTTTTACACTGTAGTGACAGGAAATTAGGGCTATTTAATGCTGCCCTTCAGCATGGTCTGAAGGAAGAAAGGGTTGTGGTGTTGCTCAGTGTCCGGTCCCACTACTGCTTCACTGCCTGACCTTGCACAAGTCCCTGATAACTTAACCCTGGCAGGATTTATCTCCTGTTGCCATTTACACTCCGTCTATCATTTGCTTATTCACCCAATAATCAAATTTCTTTGTTCTCCAGTCCCTCCTCAAAATTTACTCTTTGAAAAACTTTTTGGCAACAGACCCTACATGGCTTATATTGGCATCGCAAATCTTCGAGCAATACTGGATCAGGCCCTAAAACTGCATTGTAAGAAGAGTACTGAACATAATGGACTGCAGTACTTCATGCAGTGCTTTGAGCTACATGGGAATTGTCCTCTTCATGGCATACCTTTAAATCAGCTGGGTGCAAGTCTGCTGTGTTATGGGTTTTTTTCTTTTTCTTTTTTTTTTTCTTGTCCTAAAATTTCCAGCCTTTGTGGAAAGCAAGAGGTAAGATTGTGTTTTATTCTAAACCCAGAAATCAGGGTAAAAAAGCACACAGCAAATCAGAACATAATTTTAAACAGCAGATTTCCTAACATAAAGGTCTGCTCTGCAAAATAGCTGCTGCTGTTCACTGTTTTTTTCAGTCATACATATTAAAAATGAAATACATTTGCATTGGTCTTTCTGCCTCTGGAATATATTCCACATCAGGAATCTAGACTCTAGACAAAGCTCATTTAGGTCTCTGGAAGGGCAAAGTTTAATTGAGAAATATATATATTGTTAGGAATAGACTTCATCCAAATTCAATGGTAATTGTATAAGCCTTTCAAAAATCATACAGTATGCAAGCTTCCAAAATTTCTGAACAAGAAACATTTCCATTTAAATGCCAAGAAGCAATTTTCCCTCTCCTGTTCAATACTAAATCAGTCACATGAGCAGTTTGCATTTGATTTTAGAAAGGAAATGGAACATCTTCACTTCCAATCGCATATAACTTTTGGGTTTTCTTGTTCTTAGTGCCCTTACTTGTTTGCAGTGCTTTCCTGCAGTTTTGACATTCTTCCATTCAATCTGCCTGTTCAATCCAGACATTTATTTATTTTATTCTTTGGTTTGTTTTATCCAGTAACATTATCAAAATAAAACTAGGAAAGCCAAGTGTGGAGTAGAATGCTGTTCGTTTGAATTCTGGTTGGTAAAACCAAGTTTAACAGATCAGCACTGTTTGTGTAATTGGCCTTTCCCTGTTAACTAGACAATGATGCTCTTGAATTAAGTAAAAAAGAAAAAGAACAATAGTAATTTAATGGGAAAAAAATTACTTTACTTAGAAAAATCCCTTGCTTCAATTTACAGGGAGTTATTGTGGTTGCAGATGTGTGTTGCATACTGATTTGGAGCACATTTTATCAAGATGTGCATTTCAGAATGTCACTGTTCACCAGCCTGCCATATTGTGCCTGTGTCCTAACGTCACAGTGTGTAATGTGAATAGCTGAAATGCTCATTGCAAACAGAGACTATTAAAGTCAAACTGTCTTCCAAAGAGTATTTTTGGAGAATTTGAGAAGAAGTTGCTTCTGTGGAACAAGAAGGTGATTGAAAAGGCTAATGCATGAGCCTATTAGACCTTGTGTGCTAGGAGAGCAAGGAGAGCAAGTCCTGGAGCTGCTGCTCAAATTAGTACTTAATAGTCCTGATGTCAGGCAGTGTTTCCATATTGACTTTTGCTCCAATAAAACAATGAAAACACCTACTGTAAAGTCCCCATTCATGAAGCAAAAAAAAGTAGCAACATCTGCTGTGGTCAAAGGTTTCTTGCTAAAGAAGTTCAGTGACAGAAGTGTCTTTGGTTGGTTAGGTAAGCCCTTTGCCGAGATGTGCTGCACTGGTTGACAGCCACTGCTGAAGATTTTTTTTCCCCTACTTCCAGGAGAGTAATCCAGAGGGAAAAACTCATATATTTTAATCAATGGAAGTGAAACCATTTGCCTTTCAGAGACTATAAAATAATACACACCCCAGGGTTCAATGCTCTTTTCTACTCCTCCAGAACATTCTTAAGGGGAAATCACTCTTTTCTTGATGAATGTGCAATTCAAATGTGGAAATATGCCATTCTTCATGCTTACTCCATAGGGAGCAAAACGATTTCTGTAATTAAACCCTTTTTGCCAACATTTCCTGATGAGAATAGCTTTATTATTATTATTTATTTTTTTTTTAGACAAGGGGAAAAAACAATGACCTTTAAGCCTCTATCTGAAATAATCATTTTGGTTTAAAGGTGAATGAGGATGCGGACCAGGCATGTGAGTGAGGGCTGTTCTTAAGTTTCCAATCGGGCACAGCTGAAAGGATATGGCTACAGGACAAAGGAAGGTATAGGTACCACTGATAACATTAGTCTAGCAATTAGGGATTACATTAGCACTGAAAACACGCATCCCAGTCTCTAGCTTACTTTAGCAGACCTAGTCATGTAGCCAGGGTCCCCCTTGGGCTTGTGCTGAAGTCTGTACTACAGGCATTGTTGCTGCACTGGTTCCCATGGTAGCTAGATCAGAGAAATCCAGCTTCTCTGATATCTATCAGTCTGTCATGGACAGTGTAGACAAAACTGGAGTTAAATAAGAAGTTAAGCATTTGTGTGAGATTTTGTAGGACTCAGACCTGAAGTCCACAACATGTTCCTTGTCCCTGCAGAATGGATCATGTAATACAGAGATCAGGATATGGGACAGAGCTTTTAGCTACCTACACAGATGAGGGTTGAAACCTCATTCCTGTATGATGGATGGTGGGATTGAACCAGAACTAGATGCAGAGCTGAATTGTGAAGTTCCAACTCTGTGTTATGTCTCTCTGCCCAAGCTGTTGATCAAGATGGTGGAGCAGAAATCACACAAGCTCTTTACAAAGAGCAGCATTTTATTACTCTTCCTCCCCACTCCAAGGATGTCCACAGCTTAAATCAGTCTGCTTTGACTCAGAGAGATGTCTTCACTGCTGGTACCATGAGGTGGGCTCCAGAGTGGGAATGGAGAGGTATTATCACTTATAATGGTCTTTATTAGCTGTTTTTTTAGCAGGATGTTGAAGGCTGGAGGGGGTCATTCTATCTTGGCTGTGCTTTTTGAGACACCTCAGTGTATCTCAGGGCTTAAGAAGGACAGAACTGAGCATCTACCCACAGTAGTGGGTCTTACACCCTTCCTTTCCTTGTTTGCAACGTATCAGTGTCTGTTATCGTACCTGGGAGGCATGAGATGGAGTTAAGAGTCTGCTCCTACTGCTTACTCGGGAAAAGTTCCCATCAAGTGAATTGGACATTTGCCTGAGTGAGTGTTGCAGGATTCGGCCCATATGCTTCTCAGCTCTTATATTTGCATAGTGCAGAATATGCTTACAGTACAGTGCCAATAAAACAAACCTATATACAGTAAGCACAGAAAAATCAAAAGCACAGTTAAGACCATTTACAAACAGCAGCTGATCTCTGCAGCTGACATCCAGGCTTATAACACTGTCAGAGACCATGCTCTGTTGTGGGTAATATGTACAAGATGATTATTTATAGGCAATTAGATGGAAGGTCCTGTAAGTGTATAGTTCTCTATTCTCCTTTCCCTATGCCTATTTTCTTTTTTCCCTATGAACTATTTATATTTTAACTCTGTAAATGTGTCCTTTTTTTCAGACTTTTTTTTTTAACTATGGAAAGTATATCAGGAGGCCACTTTCATGGAAGACACTTGTTCTTCAAGTACGTGCTCTGGTATTGTGTAAATATGCTGCCTGTATCATATGTGGCCAACTTCAAATGAGATACTGGTTCATTCATTCCAATGAATTAGAACGAGGACTCTTTTGTCTCTAGAAATTCCATTAATGTCTTATGAAGGAGAAAGAAGATGTACATGAAGAAGGTACAGATCACGTCAAGAAGAGTATAAATTGCCCAGAGGATCAAACTATGCCTTTTTGTAAGTATTTTAGCCCCTCTAAAAATGTAAAGCATGTTTTTTTTTAATCCCTGGGATAGGATAGGATATTTTTTAAATACACAGTACATGATGAATGGCCACAAACGGCTGTAATATAATATATCTTCAATACAACTGACCATGAGTTTATTAGAAGAACGTCCAAACAATAATTACCTTATTACCACACTGCAACTTCACATGCAACTTTACTCACCTCACTGTACAAAATAAATGGAATAGATGACTTTTATATTTTTAATGATAATGAAAAGTTCAGGTTTTTATATAGACACCTGTCTACAAAGGTAATAGGGAAAATATAAGAATCTATTTATAATAGCTGTGTGAATGGGAATTGCTGTTAAATTGCAAAGAAATACTGTAGCATATCAAACAATATCTGAAATAAAATAAAACTTGGAAGACCAATCTTCACATATATTCAAGCCATAATCTCATTGTGGAAGGAGACCTCATCTGACGAAATCAGTTGTTTCAGACAACTGTGTAATATTTCTTTATTCTCCAATAAGGCCACGTATCTCAACTAACTTTAAATGACTCACTCTAGATTTATGCTTGTGCAATAACAAAATTCAGATGAATAGTCCCCTTCACATATTAGATGCTCTTGGGAAATGAAAAGCCAGTTATTTCACTCAGACAGCTCTGGTCTTCCTAAAAGAACAGGTCTAAACAGAAGACATCTTTCCCCTTTAAAGAATGACCTCTGAGACAGCAGAATAAAGCTCCCCCTCCCCTAACACCTTCATTTCGGGCTTCTCCTTTCCATGTGTTGAAGAAAGCGTTGACCTTTGAGATGGCAAAGTAAGCACATTATTATATGATTACAGACAGAAAGGGTGAGCGTGTGGTACCAGCACAGCAGATCTGAGTATGATTACTGGCTCTGATACACCTTTCATCACTTGTTTATCTCTTAGGGCTCAACCAAGATCCTGTCTCCATGAATCCTCATCAGATAACTAAATAGCATTAACATTTCCTCTGTCCCCTGCCTGGACCACCTCAATTAGCAGACACCAACACACATGAACAGGGAGTAATCTGGCTCTGCTCCCCCTTTCTGCTCTGTCCTTCAGATAAATTGTGTTAGTTTACTGTCAAAATCTAGTTTGTATTATTGTTTGCACTTCAGAGTCAATATGGATATGGAAGAATAAGCTGAAATATATGCCTTGTGCATCATTAATAATAGCGTAGCCTCTCCATAGCTACATGACAATTCCCAAACACTTTACTTAACAGTAAGCAATTTATCATGTCTGCTGTATCATGACGAAGTAGTTCAGTATCCCCAATTTACAATAAGCACTATTCTCTGTCTATTTGTACTGCCTATATCAAGACAGACCAGCAGGCTGAATGCTAGCTTTCAACTCAGAAAATCCAGATTCAGTTCCCTGGTGTAGCAAAAAATGATCTAGGCTTCAGTTTCCTCCATATAATATACAGATAAAAATACTTCCTCACTTTATCAGATGTCGTGAGGATAAATGCATTAAAGACTCTAAGACCCACCAGTACTACAATAGCCATAATTATCTCAAACAGATACATGTAGTGCAAGTACAGTGATATTTAATATATACTCTGTGTTTATAAACCATGAGTCAGGGCTGATACAAACATGAACTGTGCTAAGGAGTTAAAAATGGTGCTTACTTGCATGCTCTTCTCTGGCTTATTCTCCATTAAAGCTTGTGTATCACAGACCAACTTCGTCACTCAGTCACGATGGAGCATGTGTGCTAAAGTCAGTGGCTTTATCCCAGTCAAACTCTCATGTAGGCAGGAGTCCATTGTCTGGGCTGAGACACTCAATCTGGAACAGAAAGAATAAAAGGGCTCCAGTGTATAAAGTCATTCATTACAATTTGGAATGAACAAGGAAATCAGTGGGGTTGCTGGAGGTTAAGCAAGGGCAGAAATTGGTGTTTTATCATTTAAATGACATAGGACAAAAAAAATTAAAAAAGCAATGGATCTAATCCTGCACACCTCTGCTCATGTCTCTTGCCTTTATTCATTGTAAGGGGTCACAAAGAAATAATCAAGTACATTTGCAGGACCAGATGCAAAATTCATTTATAACAGAATTTTATAAGCAAGTAACTTCTTTTTCCTAGGATGGAGCTCCAATGAAATTTTGATATGAGCTTTATATACTTTGAGATAAAATAAGATTATTTGGATTACCATCCTACATAAGTAAATTTTCTACAGTAACTTCAAACTTAGAGGTATGAGAACATCCCTCATAAGTCAGCGAACATTTTTGAAGATTTGACCTGATGTTTTTTTAAGAGGAACTTCTGCAGTGAAAGAAAAGAAAGGACTATTACAAAGCTTTTGATACTGAAGGTGCATCAGATTACTGCAAATTCAGAGTGAAAGTTGTTCTGAAATGCCCCAGCAACACCTGTGCTTATTTTATTGTATTGGATACCCTTAGCTGTGATGACTTCATGCATAGCATCAAGGGCATGAGATGTTTTCACAGCTATCCTACAAATTTAAATAAAATTGTAAGTAAAATAATTTATTTTAAAAATGCAGTGAGTGATAGTACTTTCTGAAACTTTTTACTCTCTCTGTATGAAGACTGGTCTGCACTGCAGTCAGCATCTACAAACAAGTGTTCAGACTTCAGATAAATACAGCAGTGAGGACAACTCAAAGTACATAACAGTTCTTCAAGCAGGAAATTGGGCTCAACCAAGGGTTCCCTGCCATGAACCTGAGTGGAAGCTGATAATCACTGGAGCTGGATTTTGCCCTCATATCAAGTAATAGAATCATAGAATCATTTGGGTTGAAAAAGACCTTTAAGACCATCAAGTCTAACTATTAATCGTACTCTACCAAATTTACTACTAAGCCATATTCTCAGGCTCCACATATGTACAGCTTTTAAACACATGCAGCGATGGTGCCTCAGCCACCTCCCTGGGCAGCCTGTTCCAACACCTGACAGCCTTTTCAGTGAAAAATGCTTTCCTAATGTCCAGTCTATACCTCCCCTGGTGGCTCGAGGCCATTCCATCTTGTTCTATCGCTAGTTGCTTGTGAGAAGAGATCAGTACCTACTGCTCTACAATGCCTATGTAGTTGTAGAGAGCAATGAGATCTTCCCTCAGCCTCCTTTTCTTCAGACTAAAGAGCCCCAGTTCCCTCATCCACTCTTCATAAGATTTGTTCTCCACACCTTCACCATCTTTGTTGCTCTTCTCTGGACCCACTCTGGCATCTCAATGTCTATCTTGTATTGAGGTGCCCAAAAACACAGTACTCAAGCTGTGGCCTTACCACTGCCAAGTACAGAGGGACAATCACCTTCCTGGTCCTGCTTGCCACACTATTTCTAATACAAGCCAGGATGCTGTTGGCCTTCTTGGCCACCTGGGCAATCTGCTGGCTCATATTCAGCCACTTGTCAGTCAGCACCCCAGGTCCCTTTCTGTGGGACAGCTTTCCAGCCACTCTTCCCCAGGTCCCCAGCACTTGGCCTTGTTGAAGCACATACAATTGACTTTGGCCCATTAATATAGTCTGTCCAAGTCACTCTGTAGAGCCTCACTACCTTCTAGCAGACCAACACTCTTACCCAACTTGTTGTCAACTGCAAACTTATTGAGGGTGCATTCTCTCTCCTCAACAAGATCATTGATAAAGACGGTAAACAGAAGTGGTCCCAATACTGAGTCCCGAGGAGCATCACTTGTGACTGGCCACCAGCTAGATATATATCCATTCACCATCACTCTTTGGTCCTGGCCATCCAGTCAGTGCTTTACCCAGCAGAGTGGATGCCCATCCAAGTCATGAGCAGACATTTTTTTCACAACAGTGCTGTGGGAAACAGTGTCAAAGGCTTTACAGAAGTCCAGGCAGACACCATGTTTAAGTGGTGCAGCAGGTCAGTGAGTATTTCCTCTTGAATTGTAAAGATCTCATTCTTCCCCCCCCCCCCATCTTTCAGCTCAGTGGGCTGGGTGTCTAGGGAACACCTAGTTCTATTGCTAAAGATTGAAGCAAAGAAGTCATTAAGCACCTCAGCCTTTTCCTCATCCCTTGTCTCCATGTTTCCCCCTCATCCAATATAGGATGGAGGTTCTTCCTAGTCCTCCTTTTGTTGTTAATGTATTTATAGAAACATTTTTTTTTTTGGTCTTTAACAGCAGTAGTCAAGTCTGTACATGATAATCCTCCTAACTATGGCATTTCACCTTTCGTACCCTTTACACTCCTCACCTCACATGCTAGCTCACTAGGGGCCAGAGGATGCTACAAAGAAAGGATGATAAAAAAATTACCATCTGTAGCTGGAAGGCTAAATAAAATAAGTGCTTGATCCTATAGATCATTTCTATATCATGAGTCTAACAGGGATAAACAGTCCAAAACCTGAACTGCAGGTGTATACCACTATTACTAAACCCCAGAGAGAGGTTGCAGAGGTTGAATTTTTGCTGTAGAATTTTCACATTTAGGTTTAAGATTCAGAAGACAATAGATTTAAACCCAGTGTTTTTTCTTGTTTGAAATCCACAGATATAAGCTATGTTGCCTGTTAGGCTTGATCATGCCTGATTCAGTCATTTTCAGAGTGCAACTGGGTCAGAGGATGGATTCAGTCATTTGCAGAGTGGGGGACTACAGACTTAATATGCTATTTCATTTATCCTGTTGGGCTGGGTAAAGAAAACCATCAGAAAAGGTTTTATGAGCCTATTGGGTCAGATTAAGAAAAGCCACATGAGTGCCTTTAAATGACAATACACAAAAGAGTAATGGAGCCGGTAACAAATTTGCCTTCCACTTTCTTTCCTTTTTGAATGAGTAGCTATGCCAGTCTGCTGTGAATCTGTTGAAGGCAGAACAGTACTTACTCCTTCAAAATAAAAAAAGGTACTTCACTTACTTTTTCTCTACATCTCTCTGCAGAAGTGCCTGACACATGACATCTGTTAATGAGGGTCATATTCCTCCATCCTATAACCCCATACTAGTAGTCCTTAGACCTGACAGCCTCTTTTCCTAAGGAAATAGGCTTTTATAGGAGTGTTGTCTGTCCATCTGGCTCCCCATCTGTCAATCCTGCACCCAGCAATATATTCTGAACCTGGTGGCTAATTTCACCCTGTTCTCTAGAGGGGCAAAAGCTTAAAAGATATAAATATTCCACATATTATGAAAAACAGTGGTATGGGAGACAATGACACAGCACAGCTTGTTTGAGTGAAAGGTGGTGATATAACTCGTTAGCTAATTACTTGGCTTGAGCTACCAGCTGGCCAGTCAGCACGTGTTAACTGGCCAGCTCAGCTACCTCTTAGTGACTTCTTGGATCTTCACACAATGCATTTGGCCAGACGGCAGAGGAGGAGAGAAGACCTTTATAGAGGGAATATGTGTGTTTGAGAGTAGACAAAAAATGGAAATTAAGACATACCAAGATCTGAGGTCAAAGAGAAATTTATGTTATTGAAATGGAGGAGCAAAGAAAGGATCGAGGGTATGATTTTGTAGGAGAGGGATCTGTGATTTAAATTGCTAATGGAGCAGCTTGGTATTCCTCCTGTGCTGGAAGACAGGGTTGGACTTAACTTCTCCAATGAGGATTTTCCTTCTCTTTTATCTTCAGAGCCTAAGAGCAACCACTCTGTTTGAAAGTGAAGATCCTCATAATCCTATGCCTTGTTTAAAATGGGAGAGGCTAAGGAAGGAACGTAAAACCAGGACATGAGTAGAGAACAACTTACAGAAGAAGCCTTATTATTCTCTCTCCACAGTCAATAAACAGGTGCCAGAAGACAAGCTGGGTTACACTTCAGAAATTCAATTTAAAATGCTCCTAGTAAAGGTAGGCAGTAAATTTACCACTGTGTCAAAGCCAGAGCATCCAGTTTCCAAATCTCTGGTGTGGGAATTTCCCTGGTGTAAATGGCAGCAGGGCCATTTGAGCTGTGTTCAGCTGGCAGGCACAGCATTCAGGAGTGAATTACTACCCGTGGTCCGACAGTGGGGAATGAAAACCTACCTCTGGCTTGATCCTACCATCAGTTAAGCAGATCCCACTGCCACTCCTCTTTCAAATACACTTTGGCATTATTTAGTACCATTCCACTCCCAGAACACTTGTTTTTCCCCCATTCCATTCCTCCCTTACCCCTTGCATTCCCTTCTGTGTTTAATGCACATTCCTCCATGACATAAAACATAAAGCACAAATATTCAGGACAGACAGACACCTTAAAAGTCAGCTGAATTCAGGGTTTCCAGTGTCAGATAATAAGGCAGCCAAGCTAACTTACTGATAAAATATGTGGTAAGCAAACTCTGTGATCTATAAAGATAGCTTAAGCTTCTGCAGTGCTAATTGCTATTACAACCTTAAGCTAATATTTGAGCCTTTCTTTTGAGCAAGGATGTGTAACAATTAGATTACAGGATTTAGAGCATTACAAAGAGAGATAAAAGCAGCAATTTCATCATGGTATGTGGTATTTTGTTTATATAGAGATAATAGCAGTGATGATAATAATATTATTAATAGTAACTATTCTATTTAGGTCCAAAGTCTGATTTCAGGTGTGTCAGAACAGATCTGGAATACACCTCTAGCCTGCAACAGAACTATCCTGAATTTATTTGGGGTGAAACATGCAGATCTCTAGTCAGGGACCATTTTGCAGTCACTGAAGAGACCAGCATGGTGTCTGATGAGCTCTAGCTACTCACAGCAATAAATACTGAGCCAACATTTCTGAAGCAGGGCCTGAGCTTCAATATTTTTTTATACTTCTGTCCTGAACTTGGATATTTCTCTGTACTTCTAGGACAGAAGTACAGCATCCCTTAGAGCTCTGATGGCATCGGTTGCACCGTGGTCTCGATGAACACATGACAACTCAATCAGTGAAAGGAACCTCTGTTTTTTTCACTCCAAGATCCTTATGCTTTCCTTTCTGCTCCCTCCAAATGTATGTGCATATGTAAAAACACAATATGCTTGAATATAGTAATAATGCAATAGCACAAAGAAAAAAAGATCATACAATATGAAACTACAGAGGAAAAAAAAAAAGTTTGCTATAGCAGTATGCCAGATGTAATACATGTTCTGTTTTCTGTGCTTGGATCAACATCTTTAAAACTTCCTACAATGTATTAAAGAGAAAAGGCATCTTCTTGCACATAATTTTAAGACATGGTTTTCTATTTCACACTGAGTTTTTTTCTTTCCTCTCCTATACACCCAAGGGAAAAATATCATCTCATGTCCATAACAACAGGCAGCTTTTCTGATGAACCGTAGAATTTCTTGCCTCAGAAATAAGTCAGCTTACACAGATGAGCATTTGGCTCCTGAAATTTTGCTGCTGTTGAGATCCTGAAAATAAATTACAAATACCCCACCTCACCAAAACAAACAAATAAACCAAAAATATATTTTCTTCTATTTTAGATAATAAAATCAAACTTCCTAACTCTAAGAATTTTTCAAGTATTTATTATCAATGTCCTGGAAGACAGAATCAGTCACACAAAGCAAAGCAAATGTACATATCCACTCAGGAATATTAAAAGTGCTATTACAGCATTAAAAATAAACATATCTGCTAGCAGTAAAATTAAAGCAGCTCCCAGAAGCTGAAAATCTGGTCCCATAGTCACACACAGCAAACAAACAAATCAACTTAACAGAAAAAGACAAGTCTCCTTGTTTTAACAAGTCCTCATTCCACTTCTAGTCTGTCATTAATATATCAAAAAACTAAAAGCAGCAAAGGTAGCCAAATAGGATGGTATTTTTTCTTACCCATAGGCATCAAGGTCCTTTAAGAGAACTGCATCCTGCAGACTGTTGATACTTGGGTGAAAACTTGAAAAACAGGTTTTAAGCAAAAACTCTTTGAGAATTAGATCCAGACTCAAGAGGCTAAAAGCATCACTTGAAATAGCAGGTTTAATTTATTCAAATAAAAGCCACATAGCTCAAGGACAGGTAAGTAGGTAAATAAGCCATCACTAGCTCCTTCTTGCAAAGAAAGGTACCGTGAAAAGCCTGCATTAAAGTAGATCTCTGTGCAGGAAATGAAGGAGCCTCAGGTATAGACATTTGATTTATTTTTTTCTGAGTGTGGCACAGGGGAGCGTGCACTGGCTCAACCTGTTGTAATCAAACATGTGAGTTGCTAGTTGTTGCGATGATATTGCAGCAGCCTCTTTGTTAAAGAGGCTGTGTCTTTAGCAGCAGCGATTAATTTCCTACATATAAAATCAAGACATTGCTTGTGTTACTGTTGCTCTCTGTTGTTCTTCCCCATCCCCTTCATCACCTTTTTTTTCCTTCTTCCTTTCTTGTAGTAAGCAGGAAGGAATGTGAAGAAGGAAGGATAGGTCTTATATGTTTCCTATTTGTTGAGCTGACAATCCTTTTGCTACTTGATTTCACTTTAATAGGATCTTCTTGTTACCCACCTACTGTAGCTCAGCATGGAAAATCCGTGCATCAAAAGGTTGAAAGCTTGAGGCAAAACTTGCCTCCCTGAGGCTCTAGAAGGGGTGAGGGAGAGACAAAGTCATCTGGTTGCTTTGCAATCTGCATTAAGGCAGTTCAGGAAAGTGTAGGTTAAGGACATTATCTTCCCCTAAATTAATCTCCAGCAGGCTTCTACTGATTCTAAAGGCAGAGAAGCTAAGTTAAATATATTTTAAAAGTGTGTAACTGTCAAGGAGAAGTGGTTGAAGGATTTCTTCCATGTGAGATGTGAGTGCATTTTTGTTCAGTTTTTGTAGGCATGTATGTGTGTTTGTGTACACCTAAAAGGGACGCCGTGACAGAAAGGTGTGAATGTAACAAGCAAAAGGAGGGGATAAAACTGCCCACAACTATGTCTCTACACAGCCTTCTGCTGTGTGTTGGTGTGTGGGAATACGAGTGTGCATCTGCAAACAGGTTCACTTGTATGCAGTTCTGAGACCACCTGTACAAGCCCAAGACTCTTCAAGGGTGTCCCGCTGCTGAGTTTCAGAGAAAAGGCAACCCTAGTTTAAAGTAGCCTCTGGAATATAATAATAAAACTTAAAACAAAAACTGCATTTGGAGCCCTGGCTGCAACTGGGTTTCCCAGCACTTACTCTGGGATTTAAAATCCAACATCTACATAAGTCTTATTGTGTGGTGTGTATATGAGTTAGCTTGGATACACCTCATTTCTTCTCCTGGGGGAAATGGAGGGTAAGACCATTGTGGCGAGGGGCCAGAGGGGATTAAATTTGTGCTGGCAGAGGGAAATTTCAGCTGTGCAAACGCAAGACCTGACATTTTTTCCCAGCTGCTTTGCACAGCGGCAGGACAGAGCACGCTGGGAAGCATGTGTGTACCACTTCCCTCTGCTGGAGGCAGCCCAGACTGTTACTTACTTCCCTACATCTGAGCATATTTCTATAGGTAGTGAAAAAGCTTCAACCCCTATCATCCGGTACAGCAGCAATAATGAAGTGACCACAGATAATTTCAGTAACCTTCATTTATATAAAAATATTGGCGCTGACTGTGGGGTGAAACAGAACAGCTCTTCCAGCACATGGGAAAAATAGTACTAGAGACGAGGGACATGTGCTGCAGAGATTGTTTAAGCTGACACGTTTCCAAAGGAGACAGAGTACCACAGCTTGGACATGCAGCACTTAAAAGAAGAATGAACTGATTGCTCATAGCTTTGCACAGCCACGCACATCCACCCCTGCCACCAACACTTTTCCCAGCACCAGTCAGGGAGTGCTTTGGGGTTTTTTAATATACTGTTATACATGTAACCATGCACTGATCAAGCTTGTTTTGGGGCTTGTGCAAGATTACAGGTCAAGGGAATGTGAGGGACAGAATAAATGGGTCTGACTGCAAGCCATCCTCCCTGCTCCCCTCTGGAATCATCTTTAGGCATTAAAATACTTAGTGTGATGCTGTATAACTGGTAAGTTTCCCCACCTATTCTTTATAGATTGCAACCTGCCCTGGTTTGCGTGAGAACAGAACTAATTCTGTTCAGTGATGTTACTTTTCAGCTCAGTTCTTCCAACTAACTGCACTGTCTGAAGTTAGCAACCTGTTTTCCCAGGCAGTGTCTGCTGCAGGCAGTGATAACACCCCATGGTTAGAGTTAGCAGCAAGGATTGGTGTGCAGACCAAGGCCACTGCTGGTTCTTGGAGGGGTGCAGAAAAGAGAAAGGCTGCACCTGCAGGGAGGAGCAGACAGGGCAGTTGACCCCAAACTGACCAGCGAGGTATTCCAGCCCATCTATGTTATATTCAGTATAAAGCTGAGGGATCTGGATGGTCTCAGGTTCTTCTCCCCTCTTGGACTGCTTTACCAGTTTTGCTCAGCTTGGCTCAGGTCCTCTTGCGGTTCCTTCCTTGGAGAATCTCAGGAGGACTCTGTCCATTCTGCCTTCGATCCCAATTGGTGTGTTCCTGAATCTGGTACCAGAATCCAGCTCCTGAACACATAGCCCGTCTGCTGCAGGGCCCAGTCTGGGGTTCCCCTAGTGCCTTCTCCACAGCATCAGTGGTGATGGTGATGTAACTACCATCAGCAGGTTTGGGTTCAATGGTGCTTTTGTATATATTTGTACATATTCCATTTTTGTTATTATTATTTTCATTAAAGCTGTTCTAGTTTCCTTTTCTAATCACTAAGCCTCTCTCCCTTATTCCCCTTCTCTTCCTCTGTGGGGAGGGAGGGGGGTTAACAGAGAGCATCTGTTATTGGTCTAAGGGGCTGCCCTGACCCTAAGCCATGACAAAACCTCAGTGGTTTTATGACTAAAGCCAGATATAGGCTGTATAAATATATAGCACAGATGAAAATAGATTTTTTTTTTTCTCCCTTTCAAGTATGCAAAACGTTTCCTGATGTTTAAGGTGTTACATTTCTCCTTAGAAAAATATTCATGACTTTCTCCATTAGCCTTGTGGACCAGACCCAACTAGACCACCACTCTTGCAAGCCCACTGACTACCACAGACTTTAAAAGTCTGGATACACAGTTGATGAGGAAAGCTCTATGTTTATTAAAAATATATTATGCATTAGAAAATGAAAGAAAAAAAAAGGGTCAAGCTTATGTTTTGTGCACAAATCTTTCTTGTTTACTTACCATTTTCCTCAAATAATCTGGTTTTGTAAAGGATGTGTATTGTCTCTTGCTCTCCTGCATTAGTAGTGGCTGTAGACTAGCTGACCATGCCACCTCCTCTGTCAGATTTACCCACGCTGCTGTGAAAAAAGGTTTGCTTTGTGCATCAGTTCTAAATCCAGCTTGAGTACAACATCACCAAATATCCCTTCAGTATGGGGTGAGGAGTTTCTATCATTTCACTACTTATTTATTCTCAAGGGGATATGGATGTAATTTGCCTCACAAACTGAATTATGACACTGACCCAAACTAGCAAAGATACTCGTTGCAAACAGGAGAAACAAAGCTGTCCAGATCCCGTGTTAAGTAAGCAGCCCAATAAAGCTGGAAATACAAAGGAAATAAGTTTTCTGTGCCTCATGTGTATGCACCTACATTGACATTTTACTTTACATCATGAGGGAGTTATTGAGGTAAATCTGTTGATGGTACCTACTCACTGTTACTTGGTTTGCATCTCAGAGTTGCCTTGGAGCAAATTTGATCCCTTTCAGGTAGAAGTGAGGGGGAAGATGGGCTTCTGAAGTTCACTTAACATGTCACTAATAAGCATTTTCTCTATGGGATTAGAGTAGAGCTAGCTTGAAGCAGTGCACCAGAATGATTATAATGGGGATGTCAGATCTTCAGAATAAACTCCTTCAGTCTATGAATCTGCTCATGCTATGCTGTACTATGTTACTGTATCTCAGAATACCAGAAGTCAAAATGTTATTTTTCACCCACATAAAAGTAACAAGAAAACCATGTAATAAAAACCAAAATCATAGTCTGAGGGACATACAAAAGGAGTTTCAGCTGAAGCCAGTCCAAGGCATCTTAGTCTATGTCCACATTGGCATTTCCACAGAGATTAGAGGTCTAAACTAATAGGCTAGAACTATGATGATGGAAGAAGACAGCTGAAAGAGACTAACACCATGATATATCAAGTTATTCCTAGATGTTAAGAAATAATTCCTTCACATGATCAATGACACAGACAGGAGGTGTTGTAGAAAAGCTACTGAATGGAAGTGAAAAAATTAGGGAAAGAAGGTGATGATCTATCTAAGCACTGTCCCTACAGTTAAATGCTTTACACCTGAATTTCAAGAAATCACATGACAGTTGTGCTAAACAGAAAATACAGGTTATTAGCTCACATTTGAAAATAATGACTAAATTTATCCCATGTACAACTGCACTGAAGCTAAGCAAATTACAGAAATGCAGTTAGTGTGCAGTGGCCATTCATTCCTTTGGGAAAATGAGGCTTCCACTTCTTGTGTCAAATTGATGACAACCTCCATAGGCACTTCTTTATTCATATTAAGAAAAAAAGAAAAGAAATAAAGACAAAGAAGAAGAAGGACAAGAAGAATGAGGCAAAAAAAAGAAAAAGAAGGAAAAGGGAAAAAGGAAAAGGAGAAAAAAGGTAGCTAAAATGTTTTAAGATGTATATTAAAAGGACTGCTTTCTAAATGAATAGGAAACAATAGCATTTCGTATGTGTGTGACATCCCCAATTATTTGGCAATGAACATCCCTGCAGTCAGCGTATGGTATTGAAAATTATGCTACTTTTTAAAATGGTTTCCAACCTATTTTTAAGCATTCCCTGTCATTACTACTCTCACTTGACCAGGAAAATCAACAGATATATAAATAAAATCAGAGAGGGAATGCAGTTCTATTGTGACTTCTCTTGCAAAGGGAATAAAAAGGAAATACTCTTCCCTTTCATTAGAGTGACTGCCTGCAATAGGGTGAGCATGAGCAGAGACAGTGATGGAAGGAGAGACCTGAAGCAAAGCAACTGGACTAGGAGCTTCCCAGGGATTGTCACATTTGGCTTAGGACAGAGATGTTTGGCAAGGCTACAACCAGGCCATCGTCCTGCTGGAGAAAAAACAAGGCCATGAGGCTGCTTAGGGAGGAAACATTGACCTTAGTTTTGTTTCCAAACAGGCTATTCCTTCTTTAACCTGATTTGAAAATAAAACTTAAAAAATATCCTGAAAAGATGCTTTTTTTTTTTTTTTTTTTTGTAAAAGTGAAATACAAGATAATATAGTATATTTTTACTGACAAGTGGAAACTATTCTGATCTGTATATACTAATGCATAGCCAGAGTGGTGCTGTATGGACCCTTTCTCCCCCATGAGGAGTGACAGTGGTCACAGGGGTCTGAATAAAGGATGGCACAGGGCATCTTGTCCTTAGACAGGGCATCTCTGAACCTCAGTTTCACTCATCAAGAAAAGTTAAATAATACTTACTTTCTGAACCTTTCATAGCTCTTTGATATCCTGTGCTAGAAAGAAGACTAATTCTGATGATATATTTAATACTAAAAGTCAGCAGGAAAAGAATATTTTCCAAAGTGCTCAAGCACTTGACCATCAGCTTTGCTTTAAAGCTCTATCAGACCTGCAAACCGCAATAAATATTATGGAGCTAAATGTGACTTCACCATTCTTGTGAACTTTGACTTTTCATAGTAATATGTGTAAGGGCCTCTTGAAAGGTTTCTCTGCTCAGGACTGAGATTTTCTTGCAACTTTTTTCTTTTCATCTGTGTCTTGTGCTTTGCTCTGTACAAATATTTGTAATGATTTGTAAGCAATCTATGCAGAGGTATACCAAGCTGAGAATTATTATTACTCAGACAGCTTTATGCATTGACAGTTCATAAAATATACTCATCTCCTTAATACTACACATACCCTTTCTCTATATATAGTGTTAAAATGTCGTTACTGACATTCTAAACATAGGATCAGTAAATTGCATTTATATTTATAACCTTTTTTTTTTTTTTTTTTAATTTAGACCTACCACAGTCTAGTTCAGATGAAATCAAGACAGTTTTTGTTTCAAACTATCTAGTTTCTAACATTTCAGGGACACTGTGGTTCAGAACATAACTCTTCAGACTAAGAGTTTGGACAACTGCTACAGAGTAACTGTGTGCTCAAGTCTTAACTTCTTTGTAAAACTGCTGTGAGATCTGTGTCAGGTAGATGCCAAGTGTGACTATAAATATCATTTGGACAGCTAAAGAGGCTGGAGCCAAGCTCTTTCAGAATCACATTTTTAAAGTAAGGATGCTAAAAATCTCAGGCTCCCTATGTAAGCTAGAATGCTTTCAAAGCTTGCCAGATCATTCACACTGAATTCAGTACAATTCAAGAAGGAAGGAAAGGAGTACTGTCAAGAAGGCAGGTGGCCTTGGCCAAGCTCTCTTTGGCCAATAAAATCAGTCTGACTATATTGAAGTTAAGATTGTTAAAAGACTTCATCTAGAACTTCAACAAGTTCAACAACTTCAACAAGGATTTTGGGCCACTAATAAAACTAAGAGTAAATATGTGCTCCTACAGAGAAAAACAGTCCAGTGATTTTTCTTTCTCTCCACTATGACTAATTGCTGTTAGAAAGTCCATAATGCATGGTAGCTGCTACAGCTGTGCTATGATTTCTAAAGGAAAGTCACTGCAACCCATTTGTAAAATCTATTCCCTGTTTTTAAGGTGCAGTGACTGGTGGGTCAGTGCTGTTAATATGAATATCTGTGCTGGTGCAGCCATAGTGTTAAATGACAAGAATGACGGTATTGTAAATTTATGCAGAAACTGAAAAGAGAGCTTACCCATAATTTTGTTATCTTTTCAGGGATTGACTTTTGTTCTAAATGTCAACAGGGTGTGCAAATGCCATGCAAGTCTCCCTTAGGACTTGACTCAAGTTCATATACAGATACTTCTGAGGATGCCTTGTATTCATGAACTTAAGAAATTCAGCTTAAATATAGGAAGGGAAAACCAGCCTTTATAGATAATGTAAAAAACCTCTATAAATTCCTGAGGACTTCTATGTAATGTGCATGTATATATGTGAGCATATGTACACAAACACACACTTGTACTATGAACACAGGATTTCAAGATAAACTCATCAGCAAATTTTAAACACTCCTAAAGTATAATTTTCCAATTTGCCTCCTCTTTCTATCTGATTTGCATCTTTTTCCCCATTTCCTTTTTAATTTAAATTTGAAATAAAAGTAAGTGTTGAAAAATTCTTAGAATGGTAGTCCTGGAAGCTGTATCTTCAAAAGAAATAGTATTTAAACACTTAGAGATTAAACTTCTCCACCCTAGTCCAGCAGTGCACTTCAGCCTTTTCTGCATGGAATTGCTTATAGATGTGAAAGACCTGATGACACAAATGTTCCTATGTAGATCCCTCTGGGCCATGGCAGTGCTGAATTGGTTGGCAAAGCTGAATGGAAAAATCTGTGCAAAAAGCTGCCCTTGCACTTGCTTATGCAAAGAGAGGGCTTGTGTAGATCTTCACACAGTGATGATCTGAGAGGCAGAGCTTGTTCCTAAGATACAGGGCATTTTAGAAGTTAATATTTTTCTGAATGTGTGGAAGACATAAAAGGGCTTGAAGAAGAGAGATTCTTGAAAAAGGACATCTCTGAAGGTCTCTGTTCCTTTGGTAGTATTCTCATAAATTTCCTTGGTAGGGAGAGCCTGGGAAAATTGGAATCAAAAGGTAAAAGAAGCAGATAAGTAGTAAAAATAGTCTAGGCCAAAGGAAGGCTTAGTGGAAGGCTAAAGGGGACAATGCTTTGTGCCTCCACTCCGTAAGACTCCACCTTAAGTATTTTGTCCAGCTCTGGAGTCCTCAGCATAAGAAAGACATGGACCTGCTTGAATAATTCTGGAGGAGGGCCACAGAAAAGATTAGAGGACTGGAGTACCTGTGCTATGAAGAAAGGCTGAGAGAGTTGGGGTTGTTCAGCCTGAAGAAGAGAAGGCACTGGGGAGACCTTATTGCAGCCTTTCAAAACTTAAATCTGGCTTCTAAGAAGGGTGGTGAAAGACTTTTTACCAGAGCCTGTAGTGATAGGATAAGGGGTAATTTTTTTTAGGTAAAGGAGAGTAGATTTAGATCAGACATTAAGAAGAAATTTTTCTCATGAGGGTGGTGAGAAACTAGAACCGGTTGCCCAGAGAATTCATGGATGACACATCCTGGAAGTATTCAAAGTTAGGTTGGACAGGTCTCTGAGTAAACTGGTCTAGTGAAAGATGCCTCTGCCCATGGCAGGGGGGTTGGAACTAGATGATCTTTGAAAGCCCCTTCACACCCAAACCATTCTGTGATTCTATAAAAGGTTTAGAACACAAACTGGGCAGTATCAATTCTTCTTTTGGACCAGAGCATAGCACTTCTCTTCCAGGTTAAATTATATTTTCCCTTCTTTTCCATTATACCAGAACTTTGCAAGTTGCCCATGTCTCTTGATATACTGGAACATTCAAGACATAAAAATGTTCCACCCATTCCTGTTGAATACAAATCTTAAAACTTTCCTTTACCCCCATGCATAGGTAGTGGTCTCATTGTTTCTCTACTAGTTCTTTCTTATTACTTGACTCTTGCAATTATAAATTATATGGATCAGGCACCCTGCTTCACAGAGAACAAGCAAGTTGACAGTATTTAGCAGTCTGTTAGTCTGTCTGTTTGACAGTGTAAAATAAGTTATACATACACTTACCTTTTTATATAGGCAGTAAGTTGATTTATTTCAATAACTAAAAAGAAAACAAACCAAATTTCCAATACTGGGAGTGGCCTTTGTCCCAGGAATAAATATTTATGCATTGCATGAGTAACAGTCAATGACATGACATCACGTCATGACATGAATGAAGTGTGTATTTTGGAGGACACTTTCCTTACATCATCAAAATGAAGCCAAGGATAGATAGACTTGTCACTACTGTCTTTCTCCCCTGCCTTCTTCTTTATTTAGAGATGTACAAAAGATAAAGCTATCTTGGACATACACTTCTATCTGGACTTCAAATAGGCATGTTTCTGAACAAGCACAGAACTGTTCAATAGACATTGAGATTTTTGAAATTCAATTTAATTTGTGATCTCTGACCCTCATAACAAACTTCCTAGTAACTCAGTTGGTTTGACAGTTTTGAAGTCATCACCTCTCTGACAGATTAGGTGTATGACTAATATACACATGAAGAAATCTGTTATACATTCTTATAAAAATATTTTAAAATAATAATAATGAGACCACAATCACACAAATAAATCCATTTCCAGTTGTGATCTTTGGCATAAAACATCATTTATGCTTGTGAAAACTAAGCCTTCCCATCCAACCACCACCACTATCTAGCTTCATCTCTTCTACTGTTCAGCTTTCATGCTGAATCATAGAATGGTAGGTTTTGGAAGCGACCTCTATTTATCCCGTTATCAAAAAGTAGTGAGCATGGAGACTTATTTGAAGCCAATGTCAATGCTGGCCTTTTTTGTCACCATACAGAGGGAGTTACAGAGTCATAATGCTGTTGGCAATTACCTTTCCTTACTGACTGAACATCACTTGAAAATGTGATATGCATTGCAACATGCAGAATGTTTGACATCCCAAATCTTTCCTTGTCAAAGCAGGAGTCAGTACCTAATGCCATGGCTACAGTGGCTTCATTTCTTGAAAATCTGTTAGCAACTATGTTTTTCAGATCTATTGTAACAAGGTTTCAAAGTTGTCTGTTGAACATCAGTATCAATGATAAAGATTATTTTATTTATATTTTGGGATTTTGAGTAAAAGATAAATTTCTGAAATGTCTTCCTGAGGCTTTCCTTATTAATGAGTGATTTCAGAAAGAAATGTTGGGTGTCACAAAAAAAAAAAAAAAAAAAAAAAAAAAAAAAAAATTTTTTTATATTTCTATTTCATTTTCTTTCATTTTTCAAACTCCTTATAAAACAGTCATTCAAAAAAATAAAAAAATGTCCTAATAATA